>JACWQW010000019.1:131984-359334 GCA_014849355.1 Cryphonectria radicalis
TGTTTTCCTGCCTCGGTTAAAAAGGTGGGAATTAACTCAACGGCGGCGCCGCCCCATTTGTTGTTGTTGATGCTGTTGGGTGCGGTTGCAACCAAAAACTACTAACCCCCCCCCCCCCCCGGGCCGTCGTCGAATCGGAGACGAAGTCCTAGCCGACTTATTCCGCTGACCATTAACCCATCTCGGCAAAGATGCAAACCTACGAAGGGAAAGAAGCCTTGCTATAGCACTGCCCTAGTTGGGTTATGATCAGGCAAACACACAACCCTGCCTGCTCTTCCACGAGGCAGCTTTGGCGAACCATCGAGGCGCACTACTCAGATAGTGGATCGGGCGACCTGCGCCGAGCCACTCTTTCCCCGGTCGCAGTGTGCATACAGCGGCAGGTACATACTAACGTAGCGTGCTAGGTACTCCTATGCTCCTGTGGCACTACTACTATAAGGCGTTGAGGCTGAATACACTGCCTTGCCTTAACAATTTACAACGGGCTCCACACCCACCAACGTTAATGCCAGACATATGGCTAACTTGATATCCAGCGGCTGGCCTGACGACATGCGTTCTTCTTCCACCTCCGTCTGCTACACCCCAGCTTTAAGGCTGCAGATGCATCTCACCTCGATGAGCACTGATCGGCATCGCGTTCCTGCGATGCTGGCTTCAATCGCCGCCAATCGTCTCCCTCTTGCTTTTCCCTTCACGACCGTCTCCTGTGTTCATCGATCATCTGAGTCACACGAACCAATCCGGGGATCGAGCCTCCCTCCTTTCCTGCCCCTCGAAGCGCCAGCACGAGCAAACAAAATGGCGCATCTCGTTCCGGAGGAGCCTTGTCGATGTCGAGCCCGGCATGCTAGATGCATAACCAAGCGGTTATTCCAAGGTCTCGTCCCAAATCCCATGGCGCCACACCGCAAACAAACATGCGCGTGTTCAACGTCGGCGCCTCAATCTCGCGTGCACTTTTTCAGCCATAATCAAGCTGGCCCGTCCCAATCTGGGTCTCACAGCAACCCTTGCACACCACCACTCTTCCGTATGCTTCCCTTCTAATTTTGACTGTCCAGGACCGTCGTGTCCTACATCGTGGCATGAATCTATTCGATATCACAGAGTTTCGCTTGTCAGCCCTATCGAAGCAGGTGGAATCTGCACGATCGCACGGCCTCCCCAGACAGCCTGTCCACAGGCGAGCTATGGCTAGCTTGCCGCTCTCGTCTCATCATTCTCTTCCGCGTTTGCAGATGCGTCGTGAGCATAGCCCTGTTCTCATATGTTGTTTTTGCACTTCCCCCTCCCCCCCCCCCACACCCTTCTCCCCTTCTTCTCCCTCGGTCCTCTTTCCACGCTGGCTCCTGTCCTGTTCAGACGCGGGTGAAGACTTGACTCACCGAATCTTGGTCTGTTTGTATGCGAGCGCGCGGACAACTGGGACCCCTTGTTGGCTTTCTCCACTTAACCCTTACTTGCAACTCTATCAGGCCCTGTCCTTGGTTGCATATCTGCATCGTGCTGTTGAGGATGACTGGGGTTGGCGTTGGATGCCTAACATGTAGGACCGGACCAGGCAGGGGATTTTATCTGCAGCTTGAGCCTTCGTTCCGGCTCACATCCATGTCTGACACTTGGCACACACACACACACACACACACTCCACGCATGCTTCCGTCTCATATCATGGCTCGGGTGGACGTGGAATTGTCGATATCCATATAGAGTTGCATGTTATATGCCTCATCTCTAGGATTGCCCATAGGCGGCAAAATACATTTATGACCACAAGAGCAAACACTCGAGCAATATTGACCAATGGACCACATATTTACCCTCATCTCAAATCCCCTCACTATTGTCTTCGCACGCCTCACCCGCCAAAGTGTCGGATCTCAAGCCTCGTCGCGATCAGATTCGTCCGGCCTCTGACAAATTACGATTATCATTGTGGTGCGCTGGCTCGACGTTCACAGATATATCTGTGCAGAGATGAAGACGTCCTGGCTGTGATTCGGATGGATAAATTTAACCAGCAACCCAACTTCAGCATACTTCTCCCTCCTCAGCTCATCAAGTCCCTCTCTTACTAGATCGTTGTGAGAACCCAATATCGCTTCGCCCTCTCCATTCAACCTGCACTGCATACATCCTACTCCTCTTGAGACCGCCGGCCGTCTGCATTGTGCACAACATGAACAATCATCAGGGTTACTACCAGAGCAGTTATCAGGATCCCTACCAGAGCAGCTATCAGGATCCCTACCAGAACAATTATCAGAATTACTATCATGAAAGCTTCAACACACAGCCCTTGGAGCGGACCCCCAGCTCGACCTATTCCTCCGATTCCCACAGCGCCGGCTATGGTGGAGGGCAAGCCATGCAAAGTGGCAGTCCGTGGACTTCGGGCTCCACCAACGGCTATGACTACGTTTCGTCCCCTCTGGCCGGTGGCAGCCCGGGCAGTTGGCATGCCCGTCACAACAGTCACAGTCACTCTACGGCATCTACCTACGATCAGCCCCAATACTCGCAAGCGGTGGTCGACTCGCCGTCGCCAGGCGGGCAATCCAAGTGAGTTTTAGATACCGTCTCTTAATGAATGCTTCTTGTAGTTCTGCCGTTCAAGTGTCTAATATCCGACCGTGCGAAAATAGTGGATACAATGAGAAGCTGGCGAGCTTGGCCAGCCGTGGGGAAAAGTATACATGCTTATACAAAGGCTGCGAAGCCGAGCCTTTCTCGAGGAGCGCGGACCTTGGCCGGCATGTCAAGCACATGCACGCCTCCAAAGACAGTCTCAAACAATGGTACTGTGACTACAGGAGCTGCCGGCGCTCCAAAAACGGCCAAGAGTCTTCGGCCGACGATCCTTTCACGCGCAAGGACCATTACAAAGCCCATCTTCGCGATTATCACCTGGAAGCCCTGCCCAAGCGCAGCGCCAAGGATGATCCAACGTGGGCGACAGGGAAGCAGTTGAAAAAAAGCTGGTGGCGTTGCCTTAAGTGCCTGGAGAGGCACCGGGTCTCAACGGACAGGCCGGGGTACGTCTGCGGCGGATGCGGTACGGAATTGGAGCAGGAGATCCAGAACGAGAGGAACAGGAACTCGATGTATTCGAAGCCCTCCTCGAGGTCTCACCAGCATTAGCGAAGTGCAGTATCGACCACGACCTGCATGCGGCCTGTCTCATCGAGGCTTCCACCCAGTCAGTCTACGCCCCAGCGCACCAGCCGCAGCCTTGGCCTCGATGGCCCCCAGCCCGGATCTGACGCCAACCACGCTCCGCGCTGATCGCACCGCCGCCGCCACACAAGCCACATGGGCATCCTCAGCTTCAGACGACCACTGACGTGAGCTTACCCAATCACAAACTTCTCCGTCGGGGGCCCATCATCGCCCACATGCATCTTGTCATCCCCTCGCCGCCGGATAGCTTCCCTGGTCTCCTCGATGGGGGAGGGGACAGCAAGTCGCTCTTGATCGAGACTGTGACGCCAAATCATCGGTTTCGCCAGGTGCATTCTACTTTCTTTTTGTTTGACATGCTCTCGATTTCTGCTGTATCGCTCCTTGTGTCATGTTTCCTTGGCGTTCTGCAGGTCTCGACCTTCAATGAGTGCCTTTCCAACATATTGCTTTCTCCAACCGCCTCATCCTGCAAGTACAGGTAGCCACATGGCCGACGGAGCCGATGGCCTTCTGTGCTTTTTCTTTCTTTCTTCCTTGTTCCTTCTCTTTCCTTCTTGTTTTGTTCACTGATATTCCCTGTTGACGTGTCTTGTACTGCATCATCACTTATTTCTTTCTGCTTGCTATTCCCTTCATGACTACGGCGTTATTGTTTGGTGCGATACGTTTATCCACGATTCTGGGGTGGGCGGGGCGGGCGTTTCAAGGCAGGATGACCAGACATATTTTAAGGCGTGCGAGGCTGGGCATCAAGGCGTAGGAAAACGTTAGACAATGCGGGGGATGTTGTTTGACTTTTTTTTTTTTTTTTTTGTGGCGCAGGTTACTGTACATTGGCCATACGGATGAGGCGTTGAAGCTGGTTTCTCTTCAAGCAGATGTCAATCTGAAAGTGTCGGATCCACATTTCATTACTGTCTCTTCTACTCCAATCTTGGACATGGGGTTTTGGGGGACATCGTTTGTATATTATTAATGTTTCTTGGTAGCGGTTGGGCAGTCTGTATTTATGGACATGACTTCGCAATTGGCTGGTTTCCATCCTTGTGGGCTCGGAGATATTCTCCCAAAGCCGTTTCGCCAATTTCTTCTGTGATGTTTCACTGCAGGCTGGTGGTAAAAGTATTCCCCGCCGCCGCCCTCCATCCACACACATGCCCCCGACCCAGGGTACTCAACAAGCTACGCAACAAGAAAAGTCGGTGAGTGTTTGTGTGTGTGTGTGTGTGTGTGTGTGTGCATGGGAACACACTTCTGGCTGGTTTGGATTTAGCGTGACGATCATTGGCACAAGGAGCAGTACGAGAACTCGGAGGGTGGAAAATGCAGTGAGGGGTTATGCATGGACGACGAAGGAGGGTGAAAATAAAATGGAACACCGGTGCACGAGAGAGGAACTAGTGACTGCAGGATACATGTCTGAGATGCAAAACGTTGATTGTTGCCCACTCCAACTTTTTGGGTCAAGAGGGGAAAATCTTAGACGTCATTTTGTCTAAGCTATGTGTTGGGTTGTTGGGGCATGCTCATATTACTCTGTATGTGTATGTGTGTATGTGTGTGTATATATATATATATATATAGGTTGACGTGCTGCTTTGGTTGGGACATAATACTTGGTTGGTATTTCCTGGCCACTAGCCATCTTCTTTCAAGTTGAGTGTAATAAGTCTTTACGATTTGTACAAGATCAGGAGACACACACACACACACACATACACACACACACACACCTCTTTTTGTTTTTCTTTCACAAGCTCTTTCATCTACGGCACTCACCCATATCAAGATGCACCTACGTCGACTCGCAGCGGCACTCGGCATGACCCCCCTCGCGAGCGCAGCGACGGATCCCAGGGTCCAGCTGGCGCTGACGCTCGAGACGCCGAGCAACGGCATCTCGACGACGCCAGGGGGACGGCTCTTTGTGCTGTACGCGCGGGTGGACGGCACGCAGGCGGAGGGGCTGCCGGAGGTGGTGGAGTGGACCAACGGCACGGGGGTGCCGTACCCAGATGCAGCATGGAACTCGTACGCGGGGGTGTCGTCGGCGTCCAACCCGGCGACGACGCTGGTGCGGGTCAACTCGCAGCGGGTCGGGCCCGACGGGGACCTCTGGATCGTGGACACGGGCAGCCCCGGGTTCGGCAGCCCCGTGATCCTGCCCGAGGGCCCCAAGCTGGTGGTGGTGGACCTGCGGGCGGACCGCGTGCGGCGGGTGTACCCGATGGGCAACGTGACGATGAGCGGCAGCCTGCTGGACGACATCCGGTTCCACCCGGCGGCGGGGACGGCGTATCTGACAGACGCCGGGGTCGGGGCGCTGATGGTGCTGGACCTGGCGACGGGGCGGGCCGTGCGGGTGCTGGACGGGGCGCCGTCGACAGCGGCGTCGATGCCGGCGTCCGGCGAGGGCCAGCTGCTGCGGTCGGCGGAGACGGGGCAGCCCGAGTACATCGCGGCGGACCAGCTGGAGGTGTCGGCGGACGGGGCGTGGCTGTACTTCCAGCCGGCGTGCGGGGGCATGCACAGGGTGGCGACGCGGGTCCTCGACGCGGCGCTGTGGAACGCATCGCTGGCGGCGACGCTGGCGGACTACGTGGAGCCGTTTGCGCTGACGCCCGGGACGGGGGGCACGGCGGTGGACGCCGAGGGCAGCATCTACGTCAGCGACGTGGACCGGCAGGCCATCGAGAGGGTGTACGCCAACGGGACGAGGACGACGCTGGTGCAGGACGAGAGGCTGCTGTGGGTGGACGCCATGTGGATCGACTCGGCGGGGACGCTGTGGATGCCCTCGGCGCAGCTAAACCGTGGCGCGCCCTTCAGCCCTGGGGGTGTGAGCCGGATCGTGAAGCCGCTGCATGTATACACGATAGATATCGGGGTTGGGCCATCTCCTATCGACCACGCCTGAGCTGGTGGTGGGCCTGTGATCCTGGCTGAAGGGTCAAGCCCAAGACCCCCCGCCCCCCCCCCTTAAACCTCGCGCCTTTCCAGGGTTCTAGCACAAGTGCGGGGGAGATCTGGTAGCACTTAGCATACACAGTAGTAGTACAACAACACTGTATCATTACTACTATTACAGTGCCAACGTGCTGCTGTGGTGTTGCATGATACACAATGACAACCCCGTGCTGCTGATCTACCAAGAAAGAGGCAGAACGAGAAAATTAAAAAAGACGAAAAAGAAGAAAAAGAGGCAGCAGCTTTCATTACTGCCATTTCGTCATCTCGTATCATCAGACAGACCTTTGGGTGTGTATGCTTTCCCCCCTTGTACAGGTACAAGGTACACGGTATTCCACGTATGGTATAATTGCGCGCCGCGGCGTATCTTGTACCGAGCTGCAAGCCCCCCAATGCGCGTGTGCCTTCTCCAAGTAAATTGAAACCGTTTTTCCAAGGGGCAGGTCTCAGGTTCCGTCCGTCCGCCTGTAACCGCACCCCCTCCACACGCCATCCATCGTTCGAGTTGGTGAGGAGACGCGAAAAAGTCATGCGGGAGCATTCTTCATTCTGCAAATTTCCCTCCCAAAAAAATACTTTTGTTTTTCTCTTCCTTCTCTTCTCTTCAATTACCTTTCTCTTTCTCTCTGTCTCGTTCTCTCTTAGTCGACTACAAAGACTCACACACATAAAATCAACACAGGCTCCGTTCAGCGGCCCAAAACTTCCGGACTCGGAGTCGGCTGGTATCCACAGGAGCTCCTCGAGCACGCCTCGGCTCCACATTTCTGGCCGGTCGTAACGCCGACTGAATGAATCTTTGACCCCTTCGCAACCTTTTTGGAGGCGAAACCCCCCTCGCGCTGCTCTTTTTTCTCCCATTGCTGCTCGATCAGGAAAGGAAGAACAAGACGGTGCTCAGAAGAAGAGAAGAAGAGAAGAAGAAGAAGAAGAAGAAGAAGAAGAAGAAGAAGAAGAAGAAGAAGAAGAAGAAGAAGAAGAGAAAAGGAAGCAGGTTCCTCTACTCTCCCTCCTTCTCCGCCGGCTTCACACTCCTGCTCGAGGCCATCGCACCGAGGAGCTGCTTGTTGTCGTAACGCGCCCTACCCAAGCCAACATCGTCAGCCACTCATCCTTGGGGCCTCCGTCCCTGCAGCAGATTTTTGTACCCTATAGGCCAGCTTCCTCTCTTCCCTCGACCTCGGCACGAGATAGCCCATCATGCTCGCCTCGGCAGCCTCGACCCTGCGGCGCACCGCAGCCCTCAGCGCCCGCCCCCTCTGCCGTCCCACGTCCGCCTTCCGACCGGCACTCTCACAACAAACAGCAGCAGCAGCAGCGGCGGCGGCGGCGCCACAGGCACTGCGCGCCGCAGCCTTCGTCCGCACCATGGCGACCGTCAGGAAGATCAAGGTCAAGAACCCCGTCGTCGAGCTCGACGGCGACGAGATGACCCGCATCATCTGGGAGGATATCAAGAAGAAGTTCATCCACCCTTACCTCGACATCGACCTCAAGTACTACGACCTGGGGCTCGAGTACCGTGACAAGACCGACGACAAGGTCACCGTCGACGCCGCCGAGGCCATCCAGAAGTACAGCGTGGGCGTCAAGTGTGCCACTATCACCCCTGACGAGGCCCGTGTGGAGGAGTTTAAGCTGAAGAAGAGTGAGTGGTGTCCCACACACATGATGTGAGGTGGCGCGTGGCTTGCTGACAACGGCGCACCCCTCCCCCCCCCCTCCACCGGAAAACAGTGTGGCTCTCCCCCAACGGCACCATCCGCAACATCCTCGGCGGGACCGTCTTCCGCGAGGCCATCATCGTGCCCCGCATCCCACGCCTGGTACCCGGCTGGGTCGAGCCCATCATCATCGGCCGTCACGCCTTTGGCGACCAGTACCGCGCCAAGGACCGTGTCATCCCCGGCCCCGGCAAGCTCTCCATGGTCTACACCCCCGAGGGCGGCAAGCCCGAGGAGATCGAGGTCTATGACTTCAAGAGCGGCGGCGGTGTCGCCCAGACCCAGTACAACACCGACGAGAGCATCACCGGCTTCGCCCACGCCAGCTTCAAGATGGCCCTCGACCGCCGCCTGCCCCTGTACATGAGCACCAAGAACACCATCCTCAAGAAGTATGACGGCCGCTTCAAGGACATCTTCCAGGAGCTGTACGACACCCAGTACAAGAAGGAGTTCGAGAAGCTGGGCACCTGGTACGAGCACCGCCTGATCGACGACATGGTCGCTCAGATGATGAAGAGCAAGGGCGGCTACGTCATGGCCCTCAAGAGTGAGTAGAAACCCCGGCCCCTGTTGTCCCTAGATGACGAGAGAGAGAGAGAGAGAGAGAGAGAGAGAGAGAGAGGAGAAAAACCCTCGATAGACTGACAATCTTACCCATCCACTCAGACTACGACGGCGACGTCCAGTCCGACATCGTCGCCCAGGGCTTCGGCTCCCTTGGCCTCATGACCTCGGTCCTCATCACCCCAGACGGCAAGACCTTTGAGTCGGAGGCCGCCCACGGTACCGTCACCCGCCACTACCGCGAGCACCAGAAGGGCAACCCCACCTCCACCAACCCCATCGCCTCCATCTTCGCCTGGACCCGCGGCCTCGCCAAGCGCGGCCAGCTCGATGACACCCCCGAGCTGGTCGCCTTCGCCGAGAGCCTCGAGAAGGCCTGTGTCGACACCGTCGACCAGGACGGCATCATGACCAAGGACCTGGCCCTCGCGTGCGGCAAGGACCAGCCCTATGTCACCACCACTGAGTACCTGGACGCCGTCGAGAGGAAGATGAAGGCACTGCCGAAGGAGAAGTTGTGAAGTCGTCCCATCTAAATACGAAACCGAGCCGGAAGATGTGTGTATATATAGAGAGAGAGAGAGAGAAAGAGACATGAGAGATGAGAGAAAAGAGAAGGACATGTACTTGGGGGAGGGTTTGGGAGGTTCGGGGCGGTAAAGCTGCTCGTGTATTCGACAAGCGACAACTCTCTTCTTGCCTCTGTGGTCACAGTTCTGGGTACGCGCGTGCACCATGCCCTGTCTGCTTGACTTGCGCGTGCCTCCGGAGGGGAGATGGAAAGAATTTTCTAACACTTTCCTCGGCTAGCCACGTCTGGTCATTCTTTTCTTGGGGGTTTTTTTTTTCTTTCTTTTTTCTTTCTTCGACTTTGGTGTTACCGCAGGCCTCAAAAAGAGGCTATCGCTGGAAGACAAGAAAGAGATGGGGGGAGACGCTTAGATGAGAAAGTGGAAGAGCGAGAGAAGAGGAAAAAAACGCAGACTAGAACCTGATCTAGAGGGAAAGAACATCTACCAAGTATCTGCCTATCCATAGATGCATTAGCTTGCTTATTCTTATTCCACGCCTGTACCTACATATATAACAGTGTGTGTGTGTGTGTGTGTGTGTGTGCGGTCCGGGGGGCATACAAAGCGTATTCCTTACCCATTCACTAGAGTCCAATCCTGTGTAAATGGAAATATATAATACATAAAATATACAGATATGTATGTCCTTCGCATCCAGACTGGGTAAAGACAGCTTCAGGAGAAGGGCCAGCAAAGTCGCGATAGGTCAAAGACGACTCCAGCCAACTGTGGGCTCGAAGGTGAGGTCAGCTGATGAGCATGCTGGAACCCGGCAGCTTGGTGCAACCAAAGGCCCGGTTTGGCGACATTATGCTTACCGAGACAACACACAAAAGCAGAGAGAGGTGGTGTACTCAAATTGCTGGCAGACGGTGAAAGAAGAATGTGAGTCCACAAAAATAACCGCTTCAGGTGACACCTGCTCATCGATTGCTGATACCTGATACCTCTCTCCTTGGGGCCATGCGCCATACACGATGAGCCAAAGCTCTCTCAAGATCCCTCAGTCCTCTGCCCCTGCCCCAGCTTTTGCCCCGTCTGGCGCCTCCTTAGCTGCCTCTTTCTTCTTGGATGCCGCAGTCTCACCCTGCGTGGCACCTGCAACCTTGTCATCGATACCTGCAGCTCCGCCAACAGAGTTATTTTTTGTCCGCTTCTTGGCCGGGCGTCGGCTGGACCCCCCCTTGGGGCGGTATCCAGTATCGTCTTCCACAGCCCGCTTCCGTTTGCCCTTGCTCGTAGCAGCTCCCTTGCCGGCGCCAGCCTCCTCGTCCAGGTCAAGTATCGTCTCGTCCATGGACTTCCGCTTGTCCTTAGTGTGGGCAGCTGAGGAGCGCTTGGAGCCCCGTTCGCCCTTGGCGTTGGCGCGCGCTGCTCCGGTGCTTGCGCGCCCTTCACCACTCGTTTTGCGGGAGCTTCCACCGGTCTGCCTCCGGGGCGTGGGTCGAGTCTCCTCCTCGTCGGGCTCCTCCTCCAGCCGATGTGCCCTGCGGGATGCCTTCTCTGCAGTCTTCACATTCTTTTCATCGCTCTCGTGGTCTTGAAGGAACGTCTTGGGTGCGTGTTTCCTAAGCCAGTTGTAGACACTTGTGGGATTGCGCAAGGCAAAATCACGGCTCGACATGCTGGCGCGGCTGGCAACAGCAGCTGATGCATCCTTGGCGGAAGGCGCAGCAGAGGACGGGGTTGCGCCTCTGCCTGTGCCATTGCTCGCATTGTTCTGTTCCCGCGCGAGCGGCGCCAGGGTGGGCAGCAGCCCGGGCAGCTCGCCGTACGTCTCAGGGTCGGCAGAGGTCCTCACATCAATCTCCCACATGTAATTGTCGATGTCGTCGGCGGTTAGGAAGGTCGGGGGGTATTGTTGATGATTCGCATCGAGGGCCGGCGACTCGATGCCGGTGATAAGCTCCTGCGCGACGTCAGGTAGTCGCTCCGCCGTGGCAGTGAAATCCATGTGTGGTATATCTTTCACCAGGTCACGAAGCGACTTCGCCGGCCGAGGACCCGATGGCCGCTCCGTGTCGATGGGCAGGACGTAGTCATCCTCCACGTCTGGAGGTACGGGGAGGCTGAGGTCGAAGCGCTTCTCTGTTGGGATCTGCGGGCGGTTATTGATGTCTAAGAGGACATCGAGCATGCGGCTGTACAAAACGGAGGTTTGGTCAGCACCACCTCTCTCTCAGTCGCGCAGGAAGGTATCTGGGACGGGGGCCGACGTAGCGTACTCATTATAGCTGGCGAGCTGTTTTGTCTTCCTCAGCGCCTTCTGCTCCAGCTGATATAGCTCCTCGTTCTGTGCTTGCAGCTGATCGAACTTGATGCGCATCTTCCGGTACTTCTTCTTCCACGACTTGTAGGTCGGCCTCGCGTCGCCCATGCGGACGTCAGAACCACCGTCCTCGTGCTTCAGGTCCTCATCATCAATGACAGAAGGGCTCCGAGTTCGGTCATCATCGATGGACGGACGGCTTTTGCCTTTGTTGACAACTCGGTCGGCGTCCTCGTTGAGGGGACTATCCCTGGCAACGGACGACATTGCGATCTGGAAAGGGTTTGCTTTGGGGAGAGTGCTGCTCCGAGAAAGAAATGCAGCTGCAGATTACGCGTAGGATGGGTGAATTGGTGGATGATTGATTGATCGACCGATGTTGGGGGCGCTTCAGGTATACGAGTTTCGTGGCAGAATGATGGCCCCAGCGAAAGGGAGGGGTGATGGGTGGTTGGGCTTGGGTAGAGCCTGCGAAATGATGGTGGTGGGAAGCTGGAAAGGAAATCCGCAGCAAGGGGAAGGGAAAGAGGTTTGGCGTCGCGTTCTTGGCCCTTCTTGCATCAGCATCGCAGCCAGCCCGGCCAGGCCAGGCCAGGCCTGCCGCAGTAAAGACCTCATTCAGCCTTTGCCATAGTGCCATAGCCATCTGGTACCGTAGTACTCACAAGGCACCCCTGTTGTCACTTGCCTGCCCTGATGTGGTCCAAGCTTCAGCCGGGGGGCCCTGTGAGAAAACGTACAGTACTCGAGGCTATGGAAGCTCCACCACCACCACCTTGGAGGGTCCCACAGTGCTGTGTCTTGACCTCTCCCGCGGGGCCAATGGGCAACATTCCAATTTTGATTGTCCACCTGAACGAAATATCTACAATATTTTCTTGGGACCAATTCTTGCAGGACAAGCAGCAGCAAAGACTTACTGAAGACTCCCCTTTTCGTTCCATGCTCCGTTGCCACTTGCCACTCTACAAGATGGCAGAATCAGCAGCCAAGCGCCTCAAGACAGACGCGCCCTCGGCCGTGACGATCGGCACCCACAACGGCCACTTCCATGCCGACGAGGCCCTCGCCGTGTACATGCTGCGCACGCATATCCCGCGGTACCAAGGCGCCCAGCTCATCCGCACCCGCGACCCAGCCGTGCTGGCGACTTGCGACACCGTGCTCGACGTCGGCGGCGAGTACGACGCCCTCCGCAACCGGTTCGACCACCACCAGCGGGGCTTCACGACCACCTTCCCCGGCCGCGACACGAAGCTGAGCTCCGCGGGGCTGGCCTACATGCACTTTGGGAAGGAGATCATCGCCAACAGGCGGGGCGCCGCGGGCGAGGGGACGGACAGCGGCTCCAGCACCGTGGAGCTGCTGTACAACAAGATCTACGAGAGCTTTGTGGAGGCCGTCGACGCCAACGACAACGGCATCAGCGTCTACGACCCGCAGGGCGTAGAGGCCGCCGGCCTAAAGAAGAAGTTCTCCGACGGTGGGTTCACCCTGGGTGCCATGGTGGGCAGGCTGAACCCCAACTGGAACGATCCCACGCCCAGCGACCCCGTGGAGGCGCAGGCACTCGAGGACCAGAAGTTTGAGATCGCCAGCCAGCGTATAGGCGAGGAGTTTGACCGGGGCCTGGACTACTACGTCACGAGCTGGTTGCCGGCGCGCTCCCTGGTAGAGAAGGCCTTTAGCGAGAGGGGCCAGTACGACCCGCAGGGCCGGATCATGGTGCTGTCGGGTCAGTCGTGCCCGTGGAAGGATCACCTCTATATGCTGGAGGACGAGGCCAAGGACGCCGGAAAGGTGCTCTACGTGCTGTACCCCGAGAAGCCGACCCCAGGCGCAAAGTGGAGGGTGCAGACCGTACCTGTCACCAAGGATTCCTTTGAGAGCCGCAGGGCGCTGCCCAAGGAGTGGAGGGGCGTCAGGGACGAGGAGCTTGACAAGGTGTCTGGCGTGCCGGGCTGCGTTTTTGTTCATGCGGCTGGGTTCATCGGTGGGAACAAGACCTTTGATGGAGCCCTCGAGCTCGCGTTGAAGGCGCTGGACATGTGAGCCGGGCCGGGTGGGAAAAGTAATGATCAGGTACACCAAAACAGAAAGGGGGAATTTACGGGCCACCACCACCGAGTGGATGAGTAGATACCAGCATGGTTCTTTTTTTTTTTCTTTCCCCGGCGTTTTGACTGGGATACGTCATTGTGTTGATCCAACAAAAAGTATAGCTGGTCTGAGGTAAACGGCAATCATAAAAGAATACATGGTCTGCTTGCGATCTAGCAATGGCAAGACACTTCTGTTTCAAGATACTTTGCATACATAGAAAGCTCCCTAATTGCGCCTCAAGTCAGAAGCCACCCCCGGCCTACCATCCTGGGGCCCCTACGTTCCTCAGCCGAAGGAGATGTGTACCAGCAAGTGCCCACAAGGAGAAAGGTCATGATCAAACTGCTTCTCGGGTTCCGACCAGCGACACTGGGGTTCCGTTTCTTTGGGAAGACTTGTCCACGGGGATATTTCTCTCCTTGAGAGCTGGGGCCCATCATCGGCAGGGGACCTCTCTTGGACAGAATGAAGGGATAGTCGGTGCTGCCCCTGCATCCTTGAATCGAGGATCGTATTTCCAAGTGCGCAAAACACTCTTTGGTCTGGTGATGATCCTCGCCGGTGATGTTGAAAGTAGAAGGAACAGGATGAATTGAACGCAAGAGAGGCAGCAAACAAAAAAAAGAAAAGAAAAGAAAAGAAAAAATGCTGTAACGAATGCAACATGCGACTTATTCGCAAGGAGAACCAGTCCAACCCGACGACCACTTTGCTCCCTGCCGTATCCTCCAAAACGCCTGCCTGCCTGCATGGAATTTCGCATTTTTCTCTTTTTTTTCTTTTTCGTTTCTCAACCCGGAACGATCGCCTTATGTAGCCCCAAGGCGGAAACCGATCTCAAGAAAAAAAAGACAAGCCTTCCGGCCCACCAAAGAACGAAGCGCAAGACAAAACCCAAACAAGGGAAACGCAACCTATTGCCCCAAGCTGCACGGGGTCACTCCCTCCAGCTCATGACCGGATAGGGATCCCTTGCTGGGCGGCGCCCTCTCCGCCAGCGGCAGCACTGTTCTCCTTGTTCTCGCCGGCCACGTCCTCGGCGTCCTCGGCACTCGTCTCCCTCTGCAGGCCGCTCTCCTTAGCGGGGCTGCCCACGGGGATGGAACCGGCGGTGCTGGGACCGGAGACGCTGCCGCTCTTGGTGAGGGCGGGGACGACAGGGGAGGCACCGCCGGCGCCGGCGGTGACAGGCGACACGGCGCTGCCGTGGCGGATGCTCTCTGGGTCCGGGTGCTCGCTGCCGACGTGGCCCGTCTCCATGCCGTCGCCCTTGCCCGCCTTGTTCATCGCGTAGTCGCCGCTGTCGAAGTACTTGCGCTCGCCCAGCTTGTTCTTCATGAAGCGGTCCTTCTGGGAGGGGAGCTTGCCGTAGAGGCGGAAGAGACGCTGCTCCTCGGGGGAGAGGGACTGCGAGAAGAGGGGAAAGAAGAGGTCAGCGGTGTTGGTGGTTGGGGGGAGAGGGGGAAGATGACGACGACAGGATAAGAGGGTTGACAGAACGGTGGCTTAGCAGCTGGGAGAGGGACGCGGGTTTCCAACTTACGCTCACGTCGATCTTGTTCTTCTGGTGAGGGTTCATGGTGGAGGACAGTCTTGGTTTGGTTGGTGTGAAGTGTGTCGACTGGTTTCCAGATGGGAGTGTGGGTGGTTGTCGGCCGCAGGACCTGGAAGGTAGCTTGGAAACGGAATGGGGGTCTGCAGAGCACTCCTTGTGCCTTGAGGGATTGATCGAATGCTTGGATTTCTTGAGGAAAGTGCTGGGAAGGGTGGAAGGTTGAGGAGGTCTGTGGGGAAGAGCTGAGGTTGTCTTTTTGATGTCACCAGAGAGCACACACACACACACACACACACACCTCTCAGTCACCCCTCTTTCAGCGACAGGGCGGGCCGTGGGTGCTTCCAGCTGCTTTGCTTGCTTGCTTGCTTGTTTGCTAGGCTTGGGTTGCAGGGATCACAACCCACTTCCGCTTCTGTGGGACTATGGGCTGTCTCCAATTAAGGCCCTAGAGCCAAGGTACTACATAACCTAAACTACCTGAACTTTACTACCACACACCCTTTGGACACAGGCAGGCTTTGGGCATCAATTGACTGGTGGATTTTTTTTTTGGGGGGGGGGGGGGGACTCTGATGGTGCTGGTGACTAACTGAATGCTCTTTATTCTGTTTCCACCCTTCTTTGGAGGATTATTAGAAGAAGAAGAAGAAGAAGAAGAAGAAGAAAAAGGGTAGACAGAGAGAATGAAATATACCTGGAACTTTAGTCCTCTTCCAGGTATTTACTTAGCATCAGATAGCTATTCGCTATCCTCTGGTACAGCCTATAGGCCATCCCAGGGAGGGGCTCCACCACCACCACCGCCCAGCAGCCCAGGGGCTTATCGCACCGATCGTGCGCTAAACTTAGACATCGTGCCTATCCATTCGCCAGGGAGAGAAAATGCCAACCACCTAAAACCAATTCTCGACCATTCGATTCTGGTCTCCTCTGCGACAACTCATAAAGAGCTGACGAACAGCTACTTCCACCCCTCCCCCCCCCACGGGCTCTGGGCATCGGATCGACAGGTCTTGCAGCATCACGGGACCTATGTGCCAATCGGGTTTGACTATCAGAGACAGGGGCAAGAGACTATTTTTTTTTCTTTTTCTTAGGAGGGGTTCAGATCGGGGACAATTGATGGACAACAGCTGCTGCTGTTGGTGGCCGTCGACGGCCCATCGTCACCGTTCAGGGGCTGACGTCAAGGTCTCGCAGGCTTGTACTTAATGAAGTGCCGCTTTCCGTGGGCGACCTTGTCTGACTGCGTGTAGACAGATAATCAGACAGATCCCTCTTGGCTGGCAAGCTGGGGATCATTTGTGCTATTGCTCCAAGTGTGACGATGTCTATGGGCACTTTGGCCGGAGCCCCAGCCCCCGTATTAATGATGAAAAGTAAACCAGGCAGCTAAAGGTGGTAGATAACCCGTCGATTGTTCAGAGTTTTCTTCAAAACTTCTTGCCACTTCTTAAATCAGTTTTCCCAGCTTGCCAGCGGCCTTATTTGACACAAGGCACTCCTTAGATGACAGCAATCCTCTTCTTCACAGTTCCCTCGATGAAGCTATTGCGCACCCTCGTCCACGCAACCCTCTCAAACGTTCCCTCGGGCAGGCCGTCTGCTCTCCGGAGGACCAAACAATCACTCATGGCCCACCCGTCTGCCATCTGTCTGACTTGGTATACCGGGCACAGCCAAAAGTCAGGGTCAGCCCCGGTCGGCTGGTCGTCATCGTCGTCCCAATTAGCAATCCCAATGCCGTCTCCGGAACTCGACGTGATCACGTAAAAGCCACGGCCGCCCATCTTGTCGATTTGCATTCTCTTCACAGGCGTCAACATGGCCGTCGCTGTGAAATTCGCGCTGCCCCTCTTCAGGACGCCGCAGTCACCACTCCCTCCTCTATGTCCGTTTTTGATAGCATGTAGCACCAGCAGCTTGTGCGTCAGCCTGCCAGTGCCGCCCATCTTGCCGTCATTTCCCAGTTCGTCAAGCACTTGGTTGCACAGAGCAGGTCAGTCAGTAATTGCGTTCAGCTTTGCAGTATGCTGGGAGACGTGGGCGCGTGGGGGGGAGGGGGGAGGGGGGAGAAACAGGCTTACTTTGTATGCCGCCGTCAGGCGTTCTGACGAAAGCTGTCTCGAGGGACGAGTTCTTGACGGGCCCACAGATCGAGGCCCATGACCAAGTCGGAGCGCGGTAGAACTGGCATCGGTTGTGTTTCAATGAGGCATTGTTGCGGCTGCAGGTTGCTGTCCTCCGCAGGATCAGTGTTGTCGTCCTGGGTCTGGTGGTCCCTTTGGTCTGTCTGACTATCTCCAGAGTTGTTGTTAGGGCGCACCCACGGTAGCTTGACCCTCAGCTCGTGTCTGGCCGACCGGTGCTCGTCCAGAAATAGAGTGGTCGTATCTGCGAGCATATCCGTCGATATGGTGAGAACCGCCTGGCTGTATATTTCCTTCATCTTGGACGCCTCTTGGAGCCAGTCGTCATAGTCATCCTGGATGATACATAAGGCATCGATCCAGAGGTACCTGAACCCGATCCTCCGCGTCAGTCGGACGACATCCTGGAGAGAAAGAGGCAGCGCCGAGATGGGAATCTCTTTCAAGTGCTCTGCTATGTTGGATGTAGTTGTTTTGTAGGGATTTCCGCTTCCCCAGCAGTAGCTCAGGGCGATATACTCATCCCGGGCCGAATCCTCGGGCTGACACAAGCGGATGGCATTGTTACCAACATCTAGAACTCGGGCCGGCATGTGGCGCTCGCCCTCGTGAGAGGAGGACCAGGCAGAGCATTTCCCATGTTCTGAACGGCAGACCGAAATCCAGCGTTTCATCGCGTTCACAGCCTGTAGACCTCCCGCGTACTTCCCAGGCAGCCGTGCGCAGAGGATCTTCTGCGCGTCCTGGGGCGCCCTCTCTGCCTCAGCTAGGCGGTGGGAGGTATAGTCAGCATCTTGTTGTCTATCCGTGTACCTCCTGCATGCCAAAGACGGTTGGTCGGTAATACACTGTTGACGTACCCTGGTCGAACCCGAGACTGAGATGCGTCACCCGGTGCTCCTCAGCGCAGACAGCCTCCAGCCTTGTCAGCGAGTAGGCCTGGATCCGGACCCCCTTCCGGTCGGGTTTCCACCACGGATCGTTGGGTGTGTGCTTGGACTCCCGGGCGATGAGGTGGCACATGGCGCACGTCCGCGCAGCATCGAGCAGGTCGGCCCATGAGGAGTGTGTCCACCTGTGCTGAGGCAGATTATCCTTGCCTCTGGGCTTCTCATCGCCTCGCTGGTCGTAGATATCAGGGATCAGCCAGTCCGAGGCGAGACGTGAACAGTACTGACAGAGAGACATTTCTTTGATATATATATATATATATCCAATCAGACCTAGTTACCACAAATGAGATGAAGTTTTGAGGTCCCAAGAAGGGGAGACGTACAGCAGACGTTGCCTTCTTATCTATATGCTTGTTATTAAAAGAGACAAGCGGCCTCCGAGACTTTGGCAGCTGAACTGCATGCCAAGGCGTGGCGTCCAATGGATCTGACTGCCAATGTCATCTGGGCAAGACTTTTGGATGGACATGGTCCGAGATCGCTTCTGTGAGCGGCTGTGCCTGTCGTGTGACCAAGTTCCAGTCAATCTTGTGGTAGAAAGGCGTTTGAATCGCGCAGTTCAAAGTTAGGCTGCGACAATGCAGATGAAAAATGACGCCGGGGAATAAATACGCTGGCTGCATTGTGGGGGCGCATGTTGGGACAGCCCGACTATCTCTTGCGACCAATGAAGTCATCGTTGGAATATTGTATGAAAAAAAGGAAGGAAGGAAGGAAGAGAGGATAGAGAAGGTCTTGTCATCTTCAAGAAGACGTTTATTGCAGTCTGCGTGCATCTCGCCCGAGAACCGAGCTGTCCAAGACGTAATGTTTGAAAGACCCATTGGATCTGTATCGAAGAAGGCTTATCTCGCCGGTCAGTCCTGAAGCAGCATCTGACTTGTCCTGTTGATGGAGTTATGGAGGTATTTATTGTATAGCATGAATAGAGCAAGCGTAGCTGGCATTGTTCTGTAGGATGTAAAGGAACGCCAGGGTTAGGGCTGCTCGAGCCTGTCAATTTAAAGTAATCATGGCCACACTGCCCGCACAACTTGTTCAGGTTCCTTTGCTTCTCTTCTAGCATAGAAAAATCTACCAATATACACCCTTGCAGCCATTTATACAAGGTATAAAGTACCATGTACTTACTCCCAGCAGAGACAGCTTCACTTTGGGAGGATCCGGGGCCCGGCGTGGTGTATTTGTTTCTGAATCAAATCCACGACATAATCGCATTAACGATATTACCAATATGAACAACAAAGACCCTTCCTCTCGTCGTACCCGAGCTTCTCGAGAAACCCCTCGCTAGCTGTCCAACTGGTGTGGGCTGCTCAACATCCTCAGGCCCGCCCGAGGTCTTTTTCATCCCTAGGGCGCAGTGGTCGTACTGCTTCTGAAGTTCCGACACGCAGGCTAAGCCAGCCCGACAACCATTTAGACGCAATACAAAAATACAGCGGGCCTGAGGTGGTCGGCACCAAGGTTTACTGGAAGAGCTTTGGAGAGAGAAAAATTTAATGAAGGATAGGAGAATAAAAAACGGCGGCGGACGCTGTGGTCGGGACGAGCCGTGGTTCGGAGATCTACAACGTAATTAGTGCGAGCAGTGGGCTTCTTAGCCGTGCTTTGTGGGTCGAGAGCAGACGAGTTTCGCAACGGCGGGCTCCACCGCATGAATACAACCGTGACAACTTAGCCATGGAGGAAGGAATGAATGGGGCTGTGAGCATCGTCGTAATTTTGCTTGAGCCATTCACAGTCGACCAATTGATCTCGACAGAGTGTTTGTGACCGCCAGTTTCTTGCAGGATCAGGAAGATGACTGATGGTTTTATGGGTTTCGTTTCCCCCCCCCCCCCCCTCTTCTTGTCCATCTTCATTTTCGATTCATCTGCGGCAGCGAATCACCGACGGGAAACAGACACTTTGGTTGGTACAAGATGGGAGATCCTTGAGTGTATCATTGAGGGCGCCGGTCGATCCCGGGCATTCATTGCGTCCACAAGTCATAAGGACAGTGCCTGCAGTAAAATATTACCAATAACCCTGTCCACATTATTTCCAAGCCATCAACGACATTATTTCCCAGGCCCTGTCCCCCAAGACTCCCTTCAATGCTAGAAGATTGGCGTTGATGCATAACTTGTGTGTGTGTGTGTGTGTGTGTGTGTGATATGTACAAATAAGAAGAAGAAAAGGAAGATAAAGAAGGGTGCATGAAAAGAGACCAAAAGATGGACTCGATCGTGTTCGCTCGCCTTTCAGCAGAATGCCCTTAGGAAGAAGAGGACAGCACAAGCAGCGCAAAGGATCCACCCATGACCGGCCGCGCCTTGAACTCAGCCGTCGTGACGTACCCACTCGTCTCGCCATCCCACAGGTCTCCGAAAGCCGTCGTCTCTGACGTGTTCTCGATCCAGTAGGCCAGCAGGTCGATTAGCAGGGACTGCGTGCTCGACTCGGCGATCGCTGCTGAGAACATCATCCAGTCGCCCTTGACCCAGTCGTGCCTCGTGTCCAGGGGAAGGCCGTACGTATCTACGACGGTCGGGTAGAAGTTGCTCTGGTCGGTGTAGATGTAGTCGTATACAAAGTCAAGACCCAGCAGGCTGTCTGCGTAGAGGTTATACAGGTTGCCCCAGGAGCTGTAGTTGTTGTAGTTCAGCATGGTGTGGGGGGTGCTCGAGTCGTTGTTGAGACCGTAGACGACCCACTGGGGCAGGTAGTCGTCAGCGACACCGCTGTAGTAGCTCTCGGCAGAGGAGTTGCCGATCAGCTCTCCCATCTGCCCCACGGCCTTGAGAGCGATGATGCCCTTCAGTGCAAGGTTGGTCTGGTTCGCCAGGGAGCCCGCAAAGTCGTCAGTGCTGATCTGGTTGGCCGGGATCAGGCTCTCGTTCACCAGGTACCCCGCCCACTGCTCTATCTTGGGGAAGTGTTCGGAGAGGTAATCGGTGTCTCCGGAGCGCTGGGCGTACGCAAGTGTCATGATCAACATGTTGCCACATTCCTCGAGAGGCATCTCCTCGTCATTGCCGTCCGGGTAACCGAGAGCGTTGGGCCAGACCCCGAGGTCATGTTCGGCATAGGTGTTGGGGTACAGGCCACTCTCCTGGTTGACGTAGAGGGGGTCCAGCAGGAGCTTGAGCAGCGTCTCGTTGAAGTAGAGGAGGATGGGCATCGCCGGGTAGATGACATCTGCGGTGTTGGTGTCTCCATCGGAGCTGATCTCCTTCATGAAGAGGTAGGTCTGTTCCGTACCGACGCCAGGAGCGACGGCGCCAAACACCTGACGCACAGCCAAGCTCGTGATCGTGGTGAGGTTCGAGCCCCCGACGGCGCTGGCGTCCGTCGAAACCTGGCTATCCACAGCGGCCGAGGCCGTCACTGCTGCCGAATAATCGTTATAGAAAGCCGCCATGGCCTCTTCGCCCGAGTCGTATTCTGTCAGCCAGAGCGCCGTCATCGTGTTGCCGGATGATGAGGTCTCGGCAAAGTTGATGATGGCCTCCTGAGACAGACCGATGGTGAACAAGACACTGGCCGATGTATCGGACACAGATCCCAGGTCCTTGGCGAATCCAAAGGTAGGCCTATCGTAAACAATCAGATACCGTTGTATACCTTTTTGGAGCCCGCATATATAAGGGACATGAAAAGCTTACCAATCATCATTGATCGCTCGGTAGTCGGTATCTTCGGTGTCCAGGAGTGTCTGGTTGCTCTCAAACTGAGGGCGGATGACCGTGTCCTCCGCAATTTGCCAGGTCAACTGCGATTGCGTGTTAGCATACTACTCACTTCAGCGAGTATCTGTCAAAGCTGCGAATATGCACATACCCCATCATCGTCAGCTGTAGAAAAGAACCAGGTCCCCCAACCGGCTTGTTGATCATTCTCTACAAAGACCTCCTGGTCGGTCAGGTTGAAGGTGTGATAGGACACACCGTTGATGGATCCGTGGCTCCAGACAATGTCCAGTGTATTATCATATCCACTGGCCCATTCTGGTGAATTCAAAGTCAGTTAGCCCCTCAAGGGTTGGAAATGGATGCCAGAGTTGTAGGACTTACCTCCGGTGACGTCCGCATATACCTGCACATCGTGTGAATCGCCATCAGAGGAGACAACAGAAACGTCGATGTACGAGTACTGCAGTGACTGCTTCACTAGATCGTCGGGGTAGATAGGCGACAGAAAAGTGGCTGTCAAGACCACCTTTCCGAGGACATCAAAAGTGAACACGGTACTTGTAGAAGTATAAGTTGCTGATGTCTGGTTGGCCAGACTAGGTCCGGCTGCCGCACCAGCCCAGTTGAAGACTTCACCATCCACAGCAACGAAGCCCTGTAGTGCCGTGACTTGGCCGCTGTACAGTACAAGACCGGACGTTAGCACGAGTTTAGGACAGATATGGGAGGGCAGAAGAGTAGCTTACTTCCAGAACGTTGGCCAATTTCCTGCAAGAGATCCTCCAGAGGTCCCATCGAGCCATGTACTGAGGTAGGGTGACCTAACAGCCAAAGGCCATGCTGGGGGCCTAGCCGGACTGAAATCGATGGCTTGTGATATGCCACCAAAGAGGACCGCTGCTGTTGCAGCAAGCTGTGTTGGGTGCATGGTGTCGAGCCGTGAGAGGGTCACACGGATAGAGGAGCACTCAGATAGAAGGCAGAGGAGAAGAAGACAATGCGGTGGGGCTGAGCCAGATGCTCATCTGGTGATGTGAACCTAAAGATCGTGGGGAGGCTGGATGGACGAACGAATGACAGAGCCTCGAAGCGGGGGGGAGAAATCTCATGGGTTATATGTGCAGGTTCCCAGGCCGTGTCATGAGCTGGCCGGCTACCGGATGTATCACAAGATGAGGGCGCGAGCAGGGGGGGAAAGGATCTATTTGGTCGGATGAGGATGGTAGTATAGGGTGTGAATCAGTAACCCAGAGTGCTAGTACACGATGGGGCACGACAGTCTTCAAATAGGAGGTCGTGTGAGCAGGAGGGATGTCTGGGCCTCACGAGACGCCCGCCATGCAGGCGCGGGTGGCATTTTGGGCGAGAAACGAAATTATGATGAGGACGGGGGGGGGGGGGCATATACGCCGACACAAGGGATAGGACGGCTGAGGCGGTGTGGCTGGACACAAAAGACCCAGTTAGGAGCCCACGATGGCAGCACGCACTGACTTGCAGAGCCAGTTTAAATTAGACGCGTGGTCTTCCATGGGAAGAGACCGAGAGAGTCGACAACCTGGCCAGGGGGGGAGAGAAGGACAATTTCTCGATGTGCCTGTTCGTGGGTTGGCAACCCCAGCAAGACGGGATGGAAAATATCACGACTGGGCGGAGGCTCGCCCACACAGGCCCCACTATGTCCTGCTATATCGGCAACCAAGGTACTTGGGACCTTTGTACATGGCAGCGGTTCGCCAAGAAGAAGGCGGAGAGAGGGTTGGGTGAACTTGCTCGACCGTGCAGACTCCTGCAACCACTCGACGGGATGATGCTTGCAAATGACAAGGCGCGTAGGGTGGAGCATGCATGAAGACGAAGTAATGAATGACACAGCCATCTTGGTAGCTAGGGATGCATGGGGTGGAAGCGTGTGACTGGGATCGGGACGGGAGAACACCAAGTATCTACTGTAAGATACATTGGGATGGCTGCCGTGACCCGCCCAAGCTTCATATGCGGTGAGAAGGACATGATACGAGACCAATGGTGGTACCGGGTTCTGGGGCGTTAAAGTCCGCAGCCTGGATGCCCAGAAGTGCGTGCTGTGGTGCTCTGCTGTGGCAGCCAACGGTCGGACTGACGATGGGTCAACAGGGAAGGAAACGCAACGTCAAACGAAACAGATGGCCCACCTGGACGAGACGGAAAGCAGGTTCCTGAGCCATGCCCCATGTTGAGCTCTTAAGCCGGTGGGGCCAGCCGGCACTGGTGGAGAAGGGCAAGCAACGTTGAAGGCACACACGCCTTGCTGATGTGAGCGTAGTAACAATCCAGAAAAGCAGATCAAGAGGGCCAAGGGAAATGCCAAAAGCACATCCAGCCAAGGGACCCCACGCGACCTTGGTTCAGCACAGGCCGAGTCCGAGTCGCGGAAGGGGTCATAGCATGGCGGGTTGGGCCCCAGTTCGTTCATGACACACACACGGTCCATCTGAACTGGAATGTACCGAGAGTTCCTGGCAGCCCTGGACTAAGAGGAGGTCGTCAGGTCAAGTAATAGTTGTCATGTGAGCAGAGCGCGATCCAACATTGAAATGGCTTACCATCTAGGTATAGTACTTACTCACCGGATGCACACGGCACCTGGACGAGAGGGATAACGTGCAATATGCAGTAAGTAGTACAGAGTAGATGGGCAGAGGAGGATGATTAGAGCACTTGCAAGGGGCTTGAGGCTCAGTGGACGTTGGCCAGGTGTGGCGGCCGAACAGATGGGAGATGAGATGAGATGCGAAAGGATCTTGGCCTGTAAGCACGCAATTGTGTGTCCCCAAGGTTGCTTGCTGATGGTAATAGAGAAGGCACGAAGGGTGCAAATGCAGAGCCCCGGATTTACCACACCCCTGTCGCCCTCTCCTGCACATCACAAGGTCATGACCCTGATCAGTACCGCTATTACCCCAAATTTTGGGCGGCAGCTAACACCCTAGCGCCACAGGGATCTCGGCTCTGGCGATCCACTCAGGCGCCATTTTTGACCTCGCAACTTCCCAGAGTCGAGTCTGGGATCTTTGCACTCCTCTCTCCAGCAGGTGCAACCGGAGAGAGACCTTTCCTCCTTCCCCCTCCTGATACTACTTACACTAGGGTACCCGTGTTCTCCTTTTTTTCTCTTCTTCTCCCTCCTTCTTCCCCCGCCCCCCCCTTTCCTTTCCCCCCTCTCTCTTCTCCCTCTTCAATACTAAACTCACCTTTGTATGGACTCTGGGTGGTACTTGAACCTGCATCTGATCTCTCACCGACAGGGCCTTACCACACACCTCGTCCTGGAAAGGAAGGCCAGGCGGGTAATAGTAGGCCTGCCCCTTGCATTCATGTGCAGCACGCCTACATCAGATCTCACCATCTCATCCCATCTTCTGCAGCATCTGGGCCGAGATCCTCAAGGGGCGCCCTATGAATCGTCTTCAACATTACCTGTTCCTGAAATTTGTGCAGATCCATCCCCATGGGGGTAAGACACCTGGGGGTTCTACAGCTCTAGATAGGCGGATGGCACCGTCTGCCAGACTAGCCGCTGTCTCGACTCGCCTCGACCGCCAGCATGTCTTGTCATGTCGCGCTCATGTGACTTGAACATACCATGACATCCTCAGCATGACCAACATAACCACCTGTTATTCTTGGGCACATCCGAGTGAGCCATCTGCCGTCCCCATGGGGCACAGACATGGCCATAACATGCCCAAACAGGATCTGTCCCCGACAGCCATCAGCTGGAAGAAAGGTCTCCACGCGTCGCTTATTTCTTATAGCGCCCTGTTCTCATGCCCTTGACGGGCTGCTGTGGGGCCAGTCAGGATGCCCCCTCGGCCACTGCACTAATCTATCGGCAAGTTCTCCGGCGCATCTTTTCACATCACAGGACTTTTGGCCGGATCACGTCTGCCTGGCCACACCATTCGTCCTTTGGCACCCAGCTCCGCCTCCCCCTGGATGCCTGGCCCCTACCTTATGCGCGCATTGCGCGCAGGCAGGATGGAGCACTCACTCGCCCTGGTGTCTTTGCCTGTCACTCAACACACCCAACCGGCTCCCTCCGGCGAGACGGGCGCCACCAGGCCGATTTTGTCTACCGGACCGATGCACAAAGTCGATAGAATCCGCGTACGGGAAATTACACACAGACACACCCTTTCACTCGGCGCCAGAGCCCCTTGATCGTCTGACCAAACAAGTCTTTGCTAAGATCTCTTATTGCCGCTGATCACAATGTCACCTCCGCAAGGAAAATCACCAGCCGAGCCTCACTTCGCCTCTTCGACGTGTATGTAACCTTGGCCCCGACGCCCACGTCGACAAAGAGCGATGCCGAACCCGGCAGCTGTTTGCGATGGTGATTGCGCTTCACGAAAGACTATCGACTTCGATGGCCCGTTTATAGTCAATTTCAACACTATTTGCCCGTTTCCTTCTCCCTTTGTGCTCGGTGAGTTGTGCGTCTGTTTCTCCTTCAGCACCACCCGAGCTGGTGAAGGATCAGGTCTAGGATTAGGTCAACAATAACCTCGGGTCCTGTGGTGCTTTGGCATGTATCCCCGTCTCCTCCCAGTCGGGCGCAAGATGGGGTGTGTCACTGACTCTGTCAGAAGAAGTGTTCTTCTCCAAGTGACGCAACTGGCTGTCCAGCTCTGCTGCCATTAATGTAGTTTGGTCCTACCGGAGAGCGAACGTCCTCATATTTCAATACCTGCGCTCACCTGACTCTATAGCGGTCGTATCAAAGTGATCACCATTCACTATACGATAGTCGAGTCTTCGCCAGCTTCTGCCTTGCCTCTCAAGTCCTCCTTTTTGCGTCTCTTCTAGGAGTCTGCGTCGGTATCCCCCGTCGAGCACCGTAGCAGAGCACCGGTAAGGAACCTCGAGGTCATCTGGACATGGCTGCCAAGGCCAAGGGAAAACTACTGCAGACCTGCCGGCGCTAGATGTGCCGACTGGCAGAGAAGAAGGTCCCCAGCAAGCCACTCCCGTCCGAGCGGCGCCACGTCGGGAAAGAAGAAAAGAAGGGGGGAAAACGTTCCCTGAGAGGTAAGTACTTGGAGGACTTAATGCCAAATAAGCCACTAGATAGTCCTTGCGTACAACCATACGCCTTGCCGCTGACAGTCTTTGCGATTCCCCGGGAAATTCTCCGCGTCTTGGAATCTGAATAGAATCCTCAGGCTCGTCAGCACGAACAAGTACTTGTGGTCATGTTCCCGTGCCTCCCCCGCCAAGGACCAGCGGTCGGAAAGACAAGGAAAGGGTGTGTCTCACCTGATGATGCTCGAGAGGAGGTGTCTCGACTACTATGTAAAATTACTAGCCTCATACTGACCGCTCTTCAACCCTTACCCACGGAAGTGTCATGCATGGGCTGCAATGACAGTGTAGCGCCTATCAACGTGAGAGTCAGCACACCACCGCCAATCTCGAGCTCATCACATTCGCTGGCCGCAAGATCTGAAGACAGCACCACGCGAGCTTACCGACATGTGGTCAATCTTTCACCGGAGGTGATGGCCTACATACGTCGAGGGGAACCAGTACTGTAATACCGCATGCAAGAGCAGCCTCCGCATCTCACTGCGCTCACGAACTGTGGTCAGATCACCGGCTAGATTAATCCAAGCCGCCCATGTCACTACCTTGCCCCCCCAACAATGCATCGCACCATCACCGAACCGGAACCGCCGACTGGCAGAGGGCATACGTCTCATGACTAGAAATCCCATTCTCAAGTGCGTTCCCGGACCTAGTCCGTATGGCATAGCTTGTTGACCAACCGTCATGGTGGAGCCTAGGTGGAAATGCATGGCCGCGTGCCATCTCAACTCCTCCCTTCTCGTCATCAACTATCCTGGTGGCTGTTCCGATAGGGCTACCGTCCCAGCTCCGACGTCACAGCACCACCGCTACATCGGGTGCCCGCCTGTTGAGCCCCCCCAGGCATCTTTCGGGGCCTCGAGGTCCGGAAGCACAGGCGTGATGCCCGGTACCCTCGATGCGACCGTGCCTCAAGGCCTCGAGAAAGCTGCTGTGTCGCACAGTCGGCAGTACAACTTCGTGTTTCGGTTCTCTGCAGGGCTCATGAGAAGGATGTAAAGAGGCAGTCGAGTGCTTTTGGACCCAAGGTACGCAACAGCTTCCCGATTACAACCTCCGCGACGGTGTACCCGTCGAGAGACTGCTGCCGCTGCTTCGGACTCCAGGATCCTCCCTCGCGAGGGGCATCGCAACCCTGCCTTGACCGTTGCCAAGCCTCAAAGGTCTCTGCGTGTCGCTTCTCTACCACGTGTTCGTCACACTGCAGCCTCCCATTGTAGAGCTGTACGACGATCGTATCCGGACTGAAGATTTTCCCGTGCCTTATCCTCCCCAGGGTATGATTCGTTGCACGCCAAGCCTTCTCTGCAGGAATTCTGGTTCAAATTGCGCTGGCTCTCCTCCAAAGGGGTGACCGATCACATAGTAATGATCCAGATAGAATATCCCACGGCACCGGGGCGAGCCAAGAATGAGCCATGTAGTTTGATGCCAGCATTTAGACGTCCAGCTTCTCTCAAGGGGCACATCTTTCTCGTGTTAGCCCTGTAGTGTCATCCTGCTGCTCGTGTGGTGAGTGTAGATACGTCAGGGTGCTACTCTGTCCCATTTATAGATATATCTTCGCTTGACAAAATGGCAAAGCAAGTCATGCTGACACCGGACCTTCTTTCAATACTACATGCAGCTTCCGTCACTTCCGGCAATTAAGTATAATGTCTACACTTTAGTCGTTCAAGGGTTTTGGTTTCAAAAGCACGTCTGTGCGCCTGCGGTGGAACTGGAAAACCTGTAATAATGGGCCAGCAATCCTGTACAACCGCCAACTATCAAGCCGATCCGAGGGTGCGAGGCTTGGTCTAGATGGTATGCTTCTCGTATACGAGACGGGCTCGGGACAGAGTTTTAGACCGATGCCCAGTCGAGCAATAATTTATGCAACATGATCCAATTAAGTAGACTTGCATACTTTAAATAATAATGCTTTTCTTCAAAAAATCAAATAGATTGTGACCTTAAAGCAGGGGCCAAACGACTATTGTCAGTTGTCAGTTCAAAGGTAAATATACATGATACAAATGATGCGTGGATGGTCGCGGAAGTCGCCGGCCGGCGATTGCCGATCTAAATACTTATCTCTGAGCATGAGCTGCTGTTACAATAGAAATTTCTTTTTCTGCAACATTCATGTACGCTTCAAGAAACGCAGACGATCCATATTTGCTTATTCTCATAGGCTTCGAGACCTACTGGGTTCAAAATCCGCTGCGGGAGGCGCCGGTCCGTCCGCTGATGACCCACTGACCATGTGGGCGATTCAACACCAAGTACCAGACGGCACGGTAACCAAAATTCTTCCGTGCTTGTAGTTTTGTAGATGGATGTTTGAGAGTTATCAAAAACACTTCCAAAAGCCAAAGCGCTGCATCGAGGATCTAGACTAAGCATTCCAATTACCCTAGGTTGTAATTATCTAACAGCCTTGAACGTCATGTCTTTTTCTCTTTTCCTCCTTCTTTACTTCTTCGAAGCTTTGTTACTCTAGGAGCTTGAGAAACGGGTGACTTTGACTGTACGAGCGAAGATCGGGGGTTGAGTATGGAGTGCGCGATGGCGCTGCTAACCTGCAGCCTGGAACTGTCGAGGGAAACCCTATGATTATCCCCCCCCTCCCACAAAGGAACATTGCAATGGCAGCCCAGTCAAGAGTATTCACAACTCCCTGCCTCCAACCATATCGGAGCTCGACAAGAGTCACAACCCAATGAATTCAGATGCCAAATGAATGAGTAGTCAGTCCTTTTCACAGGAAGATAGTCGACATGACAGGTCGGCCCATGCCCCACGCCAATCCAACGTCGTTGCAGCCAACAAGTCATTATCTATTGGCCTGCGTTGCAAAGTCGCCATTTTTGATCGAGGCTGGAGCATGCACGCTACGGAAGTTCACGACATCTCACTTGTGGAGATGGCTCTTATTGGTCCGATGCACTGCTCGGCGTCTAAGAGCATGAGCAGGTTCCAGAGTGTCGGGTCGAAAGTCAGCTTCTGATTTGCGCATTTTCTCTCGATGCTACGCCGCTTTAACCTACCGCAGTGAGCTGCGAGGATGCACAAGAGTTCCAGTGACCTCGTGCAGCAGCATCCCTCTCCAGGTTCAAGGAATCGCCACGACCATTTAGTCCAGGACACGCGTCAAGCTTGAGTCTCTTCAGTGTTCGGCAGACTTTCTGTACGCTCGATAACCTTGTCCTTAGGCTTCTGATTCTCTTCAGACGCGGCACTGCTCCATGAGAAGTCTGTATCACGGGGCAAAAAGACGAGCATGGATCGATACATGTACCATTGTTATGCAGCTTCCGTATGTGGACGATGATCATGCATTGTGGACTGCCAGTGTGTGTACTGCTGGCGGTGATCAGTCACCATTAAGCGAGAAGCAAGATGTTGGTTGGACATAGAATATCATATTTCTTCACAAGTCACAACCCTCCATGCTAAGCACTCGTGGACACACGCTGATACAGCCGACCCAGAGTGTCGGGCTCACCTGCCAAACTGTTTCTAGTCTCTCGGCTTCTGATTTTCCCAACCTCGGGCTGTTATATGTGGCTGGTAGCCCGGATGTAATTGCTTTATCATTTTGCCAATCTGTATCCTTATACTTTTTTATTCTTCTTCTTTTGATGTGTTACGACCATCGTCTTCGCTGGCAAAGTGAAACCGGCATTCGATCGACCATGACCAGCACATCTGAGAACGACTGCACGACGGCTACGTGCCCCGTCGACAGTGGCTACTTCTTCGATTTTCCATCTCCTACGGGTGTGGTGGTAATCTTGGCAGCATTCGCGTTGTTTGCCGTGCTCGCTGTCTGGGAATTAACAAGATCCAAGACGACAACATACTCCTTGATCTTAGTAACGGGCCTGACGTTGGACATTCTCGGCTATGTGGGAACACTACTCCTCCGGTCGGACCTTGCAAGCAAGACATATTTTCTCATTTTTCTCCTCGGGACCACCATGGGGCCCACTCTCATCACAGCGGCCATCTATACTGTTCTTCCTCACATATTGGTCCTATATGGAAGTGACGCGAGCATTGGTTTGAGCCCGGTTTGGATCACTTATTTTCTGTTCCTGCTCGACATCATCACACTTTTCTTGCAGGCACTCGGGAGTGCATTTGCTGCAGAAGGCTTTGACAAGGTGCAGGTGAGCTGCGTTGGATCGTGGAACACTAATAGCATGACACGAAGCTCACGGGTTATAATTAATAGATCGAAGAAGGCGTCAATGTCATTGTGGCCGGTATGGTCTTGCAGCTTATGAGCATACTGGTCTTCTTTGGCACGTACTTGTGCTTCATGTTTCGAGTTGCTCAGAGCAGACGATTTCTTGATCCACAACCAACTTTGTGATGTCTACCTGTCGCCCAAGTTCAAGACAGCAATCTTGTGTACGTCTTCAATGCCGCCTGCCTGTCGCTGTATGATATTCTGCCTCCTTATTTACTCGGCTCTCCTTCGTTTGGTCTTGGCAAGAGCTGACTCCAACTTGTAAATAGGCCTGAACTTATCCCTGCTTTTCATTCTCGTCCGAACCGTTGCCCGCATTATCCAGTTCTCGAGCGGTCTGAGTCCTTCACTATCACAGTCACAAGTTTACATACCCGTGATCGATGGCAGTCTCGTCCTTTTGGCAGTACTCCTGCTCACAATCGCACCCCCACCATCGGCATTCGGGCGCGCCCGGAATACCACCTCCCCACGGAACTCAACCGCACACCAAGACTCTGCATCTCTGCATCCTCTTGAACCACTCCCCAGATTGCCTCAACATGCTCTCTACGGGAGATCCACACCTTCGCCCCAGGGCACTGACACCCACACGAGATTAGCAGCCCGCGAATCGTGTTGCTCGATATGCTGGCCAGGACACAAACGACAGGTCTCTGCCAGCTCTGCCAATGCAGAGACACCGGCTTATGAGCCTCCCGCGATATCTCGAGTGGCTTATATGCCGCCGCCACCGCAGACCCTGCCCCTGAACCAGCTGTACGGACAGGGCCGCGTGGTGGAGTCGCGCGTCATTGCTCCGGGGAGCGAAGGGTCGAGGACGGGCGGGACGGGCTCTGGGAGTGGAAGAGCGACGAGGACGCGAGGCTCGCCCAGAGCAGTCGATGAGGTCATGATGAGGGATGATGCCCTCTGGTGATGGAAATATGATTGGAAGGGGGTGCTCGAGGGAAGGACAGAACGGTAATAATTAGAGAGGATAATGACGAAGCTTCACAGTGACACGGGAAACGGTGGCTATTTTTGTAACTTTTTTTTTTTTTTTTTTTTGGTTAGATGGCTTTTTTTTTCTTTTCGGGGACACCATGTTTTACCAGACGCAGCCTTCTGATTTTTGCAGCAAATTCTGGTTATCAGGTATCACTCCTGAGAATACCGTCTTTAATTAGCAGCACACACTCACATGCATACACAACCTCGTCACGCTTGAGCTGGGTGCCATGTCTTCGCAAGAACGCACCAGCAGACCGTCCCTAAATATTTTCATAGATATTTTTGTCCCTGATCCAACACGATTTAATCACCTTTTGAAACCACATTTGACTCGACGATGTGGCCATGATATAATAAGATTTCCACAATCTATCAAGTATCAAAATATCCTTGTAATGATTCAATCTTAGATTCTTTTCTATCCTTTCCTGCTCCTCCTTTCTAAATGAAATAAGAGAAGAGCGTCACCTTAGAGCCATTCCAATTTTATTTGGATATTTGAACCTTGGAAGGACATCCCAGTGTTTATTCTGAATGACAACTAAGATGGTGGCCTGGACCTTGGATATCGCAGGAGGGACCATCTGTTGATTTGTACATCTCTCACAAATTATATGGCTACCATAAATGTCGGTGGCTTAGAACGGCCCTTTTTTTATTTTTTATTTTATTTTTATCCAATCTTACTGTTTTCCTTCTTTTTCTTTTGGGGGGAGGGGGAGGGTTAGGGTTCGGACTGTCTTTACTGCCAGTACGAGTGACATCACTGTCAGAACAGAAAAACACAGGCATGTGGTAAGATGGCGGGAACCTCAACCGGGAACAACCGTTTCGCAGTCGGGACTGTCCAACCAGATTGTCATCATGATAATATGAAATCATATCCTTACATTTCTTTAACACTATCGGGTGGAAGAGGCACTCCGTTATACTGAATTTTCCGAGGATTCCCATTACTTTCCCTTAGTCAGTACGCGTTGCTCGCCTGCCAGTCACGACGTGCGGAGCCCACCGACTGACGCTTAGACAGATGCCCAAATACCCAATTGTGCTGGCTCATGGCCTCTTTGGCTTCGCGGAGCTCAAGCTGGCGGGGTCCTATCTGCCTCCGATTCACTATTGGCACGGCATCAAGGATGCCCTAACAGCAAACGGCAACGAAGTTCTCACGGCCACTGTCCCGCCGTCAGGAAGCATCGAGGAGCGCGCCGCCAAGCTGCGAGAACACATCCTCGCCAACTCCAAAGGCAGACCAGTCAACATCATCGCCCACTCGATGGGTGGATTAGATGCACGCTACATGATCAGCAAGGCACGCCGCAAACGAAGCGCTGCGCAGGAGCAGAAGAAAGAGCCCGAGAACGACATCAATGTGAGAGCGCTGGTGACGATCGCGACTCCGCATCACGGCTCGGCATATGCGGACTTTCTGCTTGATCAGATCGGACAGGAGAACTTGCCCCGGTTGTATAATGCTTGGAAGAGCACGACGGGGCTCGGGACCGGGGCGTTTGCCCAGCTGACCCGGAAATACATGACCGAGGACTTCAACCCCAGGACGCTGGATGACCCGGATGTGAGGTACTTTTCGTACGGAGCAGCGCTGAAGAGGGCACCGCCACTTCTGAGCCCGTTTCGAAAATCATATGGAGTCATCCTCAGCCAAGAGGGCCCGAATGATGGGCTTGTTAGTGTGGACAGCGCCAAATGGGGGGCGTACAAGGGAACATTGGAGGGGGTGAGCCACCTTGATCTGATCAACTGGACGAACAGACTCAGATGGGCGATGCGGAAGTGGGTGGGCGAGCCTGACCCGTAAGTTGATCCTCCCCTCTGCCTGGGCTCCATGGACGTGATCGCCGCTGAACTTCTCAAGTTTCAATGCCATCGCATTCTATCTGCAGATAGCAGACATGCTCGACAAAGAGGGTCTGTGAAGGTGGCGAAAAAGCATCTGGCATTTTGAGATACCGTAGAGCGGGCCGCTCGTCAGAACTTTGGAAATCTCACCTAGATAGGCCAATTTGAGGTGAAGAGGAAGAAAAAAAGGCAATCATCCATCGATCTGAGTTTGTGAGGGCAACGCCGAGCTCGCTCCCACTTGCTGTCAGCTTGTTGGCGAGGTTCACCATGAGCTCCATTGCAACAAGAATCATGCATCTGAATATTTAATGCTGTGGGCACAAGATCTGCGACAACTTGCTTTCGCGGACTTCATAATTAGATCACAGCCTGGGAGAAGGCCCAGGCACCAGGGAATAGAGAAAAAGTAATGTGTTCCGCCGACCCAAAATATTCTGGGATCCTAGCATCTGCGCGCTGCGGAAGTTTGCTTGCATTGCTGAGCCGCCTTCAGCGGTCGCGTGGTACAAGGCCCCGCTCACAAGAAGTGATTGATGCTTTGAAGTGTCTTGCATTGACTGACTGGCATCCGAACTGCAATAGACTCGATGTTTCCGTATTGCCCTGATATGCATGGCCTCGTGCAATTGCAATCCTAGAACAATCATAGAAAGCCCAGCTAAAGTGAAATGTCGCTGGGCGCATGACGCCACAATTTATGGCTTAGTCACGGGAAGGTCCAAGCGTCGCAGTGTGGCTGGTGGGAGTGGCGTCCTAAAATACGGACCATTGATTGGACGCACAGATTCCCACCTCCCGCTGCTCGCTCCTTGAGAAAATTGACGGACTGCCGACTCCATCGTCTTCAATCGTCAACCTCGTTTCCGACACCACCCATCTACGGCAAATTCAACAGGCATCCTGTCAATACCGTCAAAATGGTACGATATGCGACCTCGAAAGTCTGTGTCTATACTAATGCTGACTTTTCTCTCTCTTCAGGTGAACATTCCCAAGACCAGAAAGACGTGAGTGCCACCCAGCCAAAATTCGCCTCAATGCCCCGCGAAAGCCGACCAGTCCTGCGATGGTGAATGCGAACAGCGAACGAATCAAACGATCTGTCGTCGAAGAACTCGTATCGAATAATGCAGGAAGAGGAGGATGAAGAACCACAGTCTTTGATGGACGAGACGGCCTTTCGCGCGGCTGCACGAGCATTCATGGATCACATGGGAACATGCGCTGATGACTGAGGAATACAGCTACTGCAAGGGCAAGGACTGCAAGAAGCACACCCTGCACAAGGTCACGCAATGTAAGTTGTCCGAGCTTAAGATGGGGAGATGGATATTGCAACCAGAGATGCTGATACCTCAAATAGACAAGGCTGGCAAGGCCTCCCTGTTCGCCCAGGGTAAGAGACGTTACGACCGGTATGTGCCACCCACTCCGACAGCTACGAACCTCGATGGCTCGATCGCATCTATGTAAACCTCGCTGACGATCATTCACGAATATAGCAAGCAGTCCGGATACGGTGGTCAAACGAAGCCCGTCTTCCACAAGAAGGCCAAGACGACCAAGAAGGTTGTGCTGCGTCTTGAGTGCTCCCAGTGCAAGACCAAGCTGCAACTGGCCCTGAAGCGGTGCAAGCACTTCGAGCTGGGTGGTGACAAGAAGACCAAGGGTGCTGCTCTGGTTTTCTAAGCGCGGTATTCGAACGACTACTTGCTTTTTGTCTTGGGTCATCCACATCTTCTGGTCTGCGGCCGAGAATCCACAACACAAAATTCTCACGACTTTTCTACCAAAAAAAAAAAAAATCAACCGGCAGACGGTGGTCATTACGGACGGGTCCTTCGGCGCAAGGATAAAATTGCGTGCATTGCCTGCTTTCGGGTCCTCGCGGTTTCTGTGAGGAGGCTTCAGTACATAGGGAAGATGGAATGCAGTTCCATGTGGTACTGATCTGATTTGAACTGGAAAGTCCGACCGTGCTGTGAGAGAGATGTGCAGGTTCACGAGAACGCAGTGACTTGAAGCCCAGCGGCCGAGAAGAGACAATCAAAGAGTCGAGTCACTCGATCAAGGACTACCACCACTAACATGCGACATGCATCGTGACCACTGCTTGTTCGAGCAACAACACTTGATCTTGATCTATATGCATATGTATGGATGGATGGATGTGTGTATATATGACCTCGCCTAGAGGAGCCTTTCTAGTTCTGCACTTTCAAACCAGAAAGGCTGGACTCAGAACCCCTCGCCTTGCATGATGGACCTACCACCTCCGTACCAGAGTTTTCCGCATCTTGCGTCCAGACCCCTCTCCTGGCCTACAACCCACTCCCCGACAAACTCACCATCTACTTGGTCCCACACTTCCCTCTCCAGCCAGGTATTAATTTCGTCAATTGTCCTCACCCACCCCGCCCGCATCTCAGGCGTCGCATGATCCTCCTGCGTCAGGTACCGTCCCAGCGTGATGTGCGCGCTGGGGACAACATAGCGCGAGGCGATGTCCACCCCCGTCGTCGTGGCGAGGTCAAATAGGTCCCTGCGGAGGTGATGGTACGTGTAGGCGTCGTTGGCCTCGTGATGCTTGGCGTCATGGTCTCTAGTGATGACCGTGGCACAGGGCGGAGGGGACGCCACGGGCTCGCCGGACGCGGGGAGGAACGAGACTGCAATGGCGGCGAGGTCGTAGGAGAGCATAGGCTTGACAAGGCGCGAGCGATGCGTGAGGGTGATGTTGGTGAGGGCGGCGAGGGTGGGACGCATCTGGTCGACGAGGGCGGCCACTTCGGCCGGCGTCCGGCTATGCGTCACCTCAAGGGCGGTCAGATGCATGCGATGGGTGGGCATGAGCCAGAGATCTGGACCATGCGACGGATCAGCGCAGTAACATACGAACTACTACCGTACCCGACCGAGAATGGAGATACAACATACTGGGAGCGGCCTTCTTCAGCAAGGACTGAAGATGAGCAGCCAGCTTGACCACATGGTCTGGCGGCCGTGCCCAGAAAACCAGACAATTTCTTGGGTCAGAGAAGCCAGGCTCCAGGTGCGGGTTCTCGAGCCTCAGGAGAAAAGGGTCGATGAGGACCTCCTTGAAGTCCTGGGAGAGGAACTTGTCCTTTTGTTGGCCATTCCTCGTCACGCGATGTGTAGAGTATAGGGATTGGATCTCGGCCTTAGCATACTTTGTTAGCATCTGGAATTTCTGCAATTTGTCATAGAAGCCACCTCATCCCCATCGCCTCACTGCGTGCCGCCACCTTGTTCCTGATGGCGGGAATCTTTTGGAGCCAATAGCAGCAGCCAGACCCCACCTGCGGAGGTGACACAGGCGCGTTCCCAGCCTTACAGGTTCACACCCGACTCAAGAGCTGCTGAGACCTACCTGGTCATCGTCGCAGGCCTTGATCAAGGCATTGTACGGGTTCTCGCCAGGCTCGATCTTGACGCCTGAGAGGTCCTCGAGCTTGTTCTTGGCATCGGTGGACTCCAGCGCTGGGCTCATGTTGACCAAAACTCGGGCTATACTGTAACTCTCGATAGTGAGGCAGCGTTTCTCCGAAATGAAGTGATTTTTTTGGGGGGGGGGAAGGGGGGGTCCAGAGAGGATATACTGGATGTCGCCGTGGCGTCACTCGTTGCCTGTACAGGCCACCTCTCGAAGTTGATTGCGGTGTGAGGTCCGCGCCCTTGCTGCTGCCGATAGCGGCACCGATCCCGCTGCCGTCCTGATCGTTGAGAAACCGGGCAACAGTCCACCTTGTTGAAGGTAGCTAAGCCACCTACCTACTCGTTACGAATTGGTCCCTCTCTGCACAAATATGTTGCAATTTTAAATTCCCGGTTGTCTAGAGGGCTTGGGTCAGAGACGGGAGGGGACGATTCAGAAAAGCCATCTTTGCTCACTATTTATTCATATCAAGAATCTGCACCGCAGCCGAGGCTTCACAGCTAGATATGGTTTCTGCTCAATTTCTCCGTTTGAAATCATTTCTCAAATCCTCACAATGTGTACACCTAGTCTGTCTGAATGCCCCCCTCCCTTTTTTCTTTTCTTTTCTTTTTTTTTTTTTTTTTGGAGTCCCGTCCAGTGATCTACTTGACTGGGTGCTTACAACTGGGTAAGATTTCACAAGTAGAAGTGACCATAGGTCGCACGCACAAGTAATTCTATAGGAAACGGTATGTACTTTCCATTCAAGGTAATTATTAAGTAGGTTCACATCCCATCGTGGGTCAAATGCACTGGAAATTTCTTTTCTTTCTCTCTGCCATCTACTTATGCCGACATGCTGTCTCGAGTGGTACTCATGTATAGACGGGTATATGGAATCAAACATTCTTCTCTCTAATACGTTCGGTTTCGAGCTCCGATATAGGCAGAGCACCATACATGGTGACTGCATTCAGGAAAGCCTGGTGTCAGCGATCCACCCACGGATCCGCTGTGGCAGGATGTCACTGGTGATGGCCCTCCAGGCATTCCATCACCCTCCTGACTTGTCAATTGCAGCCGTGCTGTACACGCGTCATCTTCAGCGACGCGAGCTACCTTGGAGATGCTGTTCGAGAATCCGCCACTGATTTTGAGGTATCAGCGTTTGTTTCTTTGACCCCCATGAATCACAGCATGCTGGTAGCGTTCTCCGCGGAGGCATGCCTTACTGTGCGGGAGAAGGCGTGTAGGAAGGAATACCAGGATTGGAAGACTGACCTATTTTGTTCTCGCCATTCGTGAGACCCTCGCCGGTTGGCGGAAGACAAGGAGATGGAGACGGCACTGCTTTTATGCCAATGTTAGGAGCGGTGATTAGATTGGATAGGCAGATGGGTAAAGTTGGTGTGGAAGAAATACGCTGTTTACAGGCACACTTGGAGGAGGAGGGTAATTATGCGTAGATGTAGAAGGAGATCGAGATAACTAACTATAGCTCCCTAGAATGATCGCCGGTATCGACCTTAGTGTCACGAAAGCGAACGAGAGAGAGAAACGGGGATAAATATTCTGAAGGGGGGAGGGGGGCCAACAGACTGCCATTATATAGTAGTTTCCTGACAAGCTACAGTTTCCTGACAAGCTACAGGCGATTATATAATATGCTTTACAAGAACTGTCGACTTCTGGTCTCACCTTGAGGGAACACAGAAGTCTATAGCGGAAGATCTCCTTCCAAGATCCATAATGGAACGTGCCGGGCCCATCTGACAACCATATCTTGAGTAAATTCATGTGTGTGTGTGTGTGTGTATGTGTGTGTGTGGTCGTGTGAGAAGCATATAGCCCCATTTTGGTGTCAAAAATCTCATAATTAGAGAGATGTTTTCAAAGCTGGAAAGGTCCCAGAATAGCATTACAGTATCTATCGTGTCCTGGTAGAGCATAGTGCACTACTTTGGCTCAGCTTATTCACTTTTGATTAGCTTACCAGAAATAGGAAGAGCAGTGATAGGAAATGAAAGATATTATACGCTAACTATGGTAGTGTACATCTATAAGTGTTGCTCGGTTCAAGGCAGGTGAAGAGGTCAGGTTCTGGGTTACTTATACATAAGTTCATTGGCAGTGTCGGACCAGAGAGTTGCACAAGGGCGAAGAGGATGTCACTGTGTCTAGCTAGCAATCTAAAATTTCGAATATTCAGGATCTATCTATTATGTGTCAGAATTCATGGTGTCTTGCTCTATACTTGTTTATATAATTACCACAAAGTATTCTTTTCGTGGTTTGCCTAGACGTTGCAGCAGTGGATCCAGAAACCATGGTCAGTTGTCATGGAACCAGCGTCAAGAAATGTCCTCTGTGATCATCTCATGTGACGAGATACTTTGGGGGCGACTCGTGTCCAGCAACGCACTCATCGGTGGATTGGGCTTGGCCCAACCGCTGCTCTGGGTCCGCCCTGGAGCGCAACACCGAAAGGGGCACATCAAGAGGATGCGATGCTTTTTCGAGTTCCAGGACGACACAACAGCGCATGGACCTCTTCTTCTTGTCACAGCTTCGGAGTAGTTGCTTGCGACAACGCTGGCACCTCGACGCAGACCGACCCGTCCTCAGACGAGCCAAATAAGACCTCCTGGCAGTCCTCGCTCCCAACACCGTTCGCGAACTGGGTGACAACAAAATCCACCGCCGATCCTTCAGGCCCCAAAGCAACCATTGGAGCATGCCATGTACCCGCGCCGTAGGTCACAGCCTGGTCCGTCGTGGCAATGAAAGCCCTCAGACCCGATAGATCGGGCGGCGACGGGACTGGGTTCCCTCGTCCCTGCTGACCTTGCAGTCCCGATCCAGACACAAGATTCGGTGCCACGATGACGAGATAGCCATTCTGAGTTCTTGACCCTCGGGGGCCGGATATGCTGAGCGGCGTGAACGTCTGAGTGGTGTATGGATGACGCTCCAGGATGTTGACCTCGAAGAAGGCAGACGAGGACTCGGTCCTCTCTGACCGAGCGGGCGGATGACTGCGCAGCTTCCGTGCTGCGCACACGAACATATTCATGACGGCGACGCCGGGGACACCGCTGGGTGCATGGTCGTAGCCATTAGCCATGCGCGTCACATGCTGATATTTGATGGCTGTGCCCTGGTTCGCTGAGATAGCCTCATGCGGCAGGGGCCCGGCGTCGGTGAACCTGGAAGGGTGCACATCAGGTCGTGGGTTCTCCACAACCTCACCAAAAGGTGCAAAGGCCTCGCGCGTCAGCGGGTCGGCTGTGGCTGTGATTTCCAGTCCGTGAAGGAAGAGGTGTACTGGAGCCATGGCGGATTTGATGTGTGGCGCAAGGTCTGGGTAGGCTTTCTGCGCTGTATAATAAGTACTCAAAATCATGTCTGGCGCCAGGACGAAATTGGTGGAAATCTGACTTAGGTCTGAGGCGGGGAGCGCTCAGGGCTGTTTAGGGGGGGGGGGGGATTGCTAGCGCTAGTTAAGAGGACGCTTGCACGGCTTGTTCATCGGGCGAAGATCCTAACGGGAAGTCCCGCCTTTGGCTAGCAGTTGCTACCACGGGCTATCACTCTAAGCACTCGGTCTTCTACTTTGCGCCTCATTCTCATCAATATTCATAGAGAGAAAAAAAAGACAAAAAACAAAGAGAAAGAAAGAAAGAAGGAGTAAGAAAGTAAGGGGAGGTGAAGTCATGCATGTTATTCTCTTCTCGTTTCTATTTTCTATTTCTTGGAAGTACCTTCATCAGTCAGATCTTGGCTCTCTCAGAAATTCCGCCCCCTCGAAGCCTCATTTTGGTGGTTGTCAGCGATGCCTTTGAAGCCGGGCTAGGCTGAATGGAAGGCGTAGTGCATAGGTCAAGTGATTCCCCCCCTTCTCTCGATAAAGAATGGCTGCATATTTGGTTCCAGGCAGGAGGCAGTGCCACCTGGTGGTAGATTCATGCTCTCTGTGCTTGCCAGTATTTGAGGTTAGAATGTCTCTCTCGAGGAAAGAGGAAAGAGGAAAGAGGATACGAAATAGATCACACCGTGCTCACAGCTAATTTAAAGGGTTACTTCACAAGTTGTTTACTGGAATGTGTCATTCTCTTTGACCAAGTCCGAGACTGAATCCAAAACCCACTGCAACACAGAATCAAGAATTCCACTTCGTCTTCTTTGTCAACCCCTATTTTTCGACAGTCGAACAGAACAAACCTCACCTTTTCCCGCTTTCGACATGTCATCACAATCTCCACCCACTGGCTTATACATTGGCATTGCAGTTGGGATGTGCGTTTGGGTCATGATAATCCTTCTATGCGTCGTGATGTCCCGTAGCATCGCTGCACAAGAAACCGTCCTGGCAGATCTTGAGAGGCAGGGAAGCCGGAGACAAGCACGCCCTCTTCGAGCCATACAAGCATCAATCGTCCTCAGCCAACCCCATACCAATGGGCCGACTGTGCCCACTGCGGCACACCTCACACGCTCCTCGACAGAACCGCCCCCTCCGTACTCTTCAGCTCGAATGGTCTCGCGATATTAGTCGGCCCGAGCAGCGCGGGAGTCAAAGGTCCTAGGCTGCATACCTGTCGAAGACTGTGGGAGGGAATGATGGATAGGTTGGACAGCCCATTTTAACATTTCTACACATGCCAAGTCATAGGATGGCACAGAGATGCAAGACGAGAGTGGTGTGTTTACGTACATTGTGGTCTGGCGCTGGTATGGCTTAGACGGAAAGACAACTCAGTCCTAACCTGCAAACCCACTCAAGATAGTTGCAGAATAATAATGTGGCATTTGACCGAGACATCGGCTAACCAAATATCGTGCATCCAGTTGGGATCTGTTCCCGTGAAAGTACCATCAAGTGATAAGCAAGACAAAGTAGTGCCTCAACGTACAAAGCCAAGAGACAACCTTGGAAGTCCTGACCGCCGAGCAGGAGATAGCTAGGGAGCGGTGATATGAGACTTAGGAAAGGCATCTGGAATGTCACTTGTCGGCGGCCGGTTTGGGGGAGATGCCCTTGACGTTGGTGAAGGACACATGCGTTAATGCTTCGGCTTCCATTCGGCTACTCAACTCAACAGGGCAAAGTGTAAACTCGGGAATCCGTCAGATATTTTCCTGGCTCCCGCTCATCAGGCCTCGACGCTTGCTGCTGCTGATGGATTCTGGTAGGTTTCCGGGGAAGCGCCTAAGTGATCAGCCTTGGATACGACTAGAGACATGTGCAAGGCCGTGGCCGCGAGTTCTCTGCACCACATCCTCCACACTTCCAAGACAAAAATACAATAAAAAGCATGAAAGCCCTAGGCGCCCTTCAGTCATGAAGCCGTTTTCAATGATGTACCCACCCACGGACTCGTGTTTGCGTGTAGTTTGACTGCCACAGTACGGGCCGTCTCTGCACCAAAGCTCATCACGAAGGTGGTGAGGATGGCCGTCGCCAGTGCCACAAGGATCAGATGTTCGAGACCAAAGCGATTGGCGTTCTGGTACTGCGAAGGGGCATGGGGTCCAACCATCTTCTTCGAAGGCTGGATCTTCTCTTGGACCATGGTCTTCTGCGCCACATGAAGCGCCGGAAGCCCGTCCATAGACCATGAGTTCTTCTGGGCCCAGTACCTGTTCGGCGTCAGCCTTCAGTGTCCGCAGGCATGTCTCGACTGTTCAACACGGAAGGGCGAGGGTAACAACTCACCTTGGCATGCTCTCCTTCTCGTTTCCCGCCCTGAACTTGGCGTCCTTCTTCTCGAAGTATTGATTCAGAGTATTCCGATGCTCCTTATACTCGTAGAACGGGACCGAGAACCCACAACTCGTGCCGACCTGGTGGATGTGCACAATCACAATAGCCCTCGTGCCGGTCAGGGTCGTGACATCGTGCTTCTTGACAAACTCCTCAAAGGGGCCTGTGCCGTTTTCGAGTACCTCTCCCTGGCCAAACAGCCGCAGGATCCTCGGCGGACCCTCAAAGGCGTTGAACAGCACCGTGATCCGGCCGTTGCCCTTCTCGTACAGATGTGCGATGGTTTCCGAGCCCGAGCCCGTCAGGTCCATGTACCAGAACGTCTTGTCGTCAATCACGCCAAAGTACGAACCGCCCTTGGGCGAGATGTTGACATGCCCGGATCCGGATAGTGGCGCCGTGGCGACCCAGAAGATCTTTTGGGCGAGGATCCACTGGAAGAGGGACCGGGGGATTGTTTCGTAAAAGGAGCCCATGTCTGTTGGTTGAGGAATTTGCTACCTTGAGGAGGGTGGAGATTGTGGAGTGGTAGATACTGTACTGTGCTATTTGTGATAAGACGAGGTTGAAAGCTGGAGAGGCCAGCTGAGATGTTGTTTGTTCTAGCGCTGATAAGTGACGTCGCAGGCACGGAGTGACTCAGGGTGACAACATCTTGTGGAACAGGAAACGGCGCCGTGGCCGGCGGCTGTCGCGTCGGCGGCGAAATCGGCCGGGTTTGGCGTTGAGACCCCACATATTCGCCGTAGCAAGGGAGAAGAGGAGCAAAGGAGGGGTATAGGGTATCACAAACTCAAAGGAGCTTTACGCACTTACCCACTCCATGTGTTCCCCAAAGACGTGACCTGTCTAGGACATTGGCTGTTCAATCTAAACTGTCATCCAAACAAGTCTACACCTTCAGGCAATAATGTCGTCCCCACCTGTGCCTATTGCGATCATAGGAAGCGGCATCTTCGTGAAAGAGCAACACTTGGTTAGTCACTCGTTGTCGTATGTCCCTTTCATTTTGCGTAGTCGAAACCACTGACGTTGTCCCTAGCCCGCCGTCCTCGCCACGTCCCTTCTCCACCTGAAGATCATCTACTCCCGAAGCCTCGCCTCAGCCAAAGAGACGCACAGGCTGCTGCCCTCCGGCCACAGCCCGGTCGAGCTCTACTCAGAGGACTCGGAGCCCGACAGGACCTTCGCAGATGTTCTGGCACGGAGAGATATCGTTGGCGTGATCATTGCACTCCCCATCGCGAGTCAGCCTTCCTATATTGAGGCGGCGCTGAAGGCCGGGAAGCATGTCCTGTCCGAGAAGCCGGTGGGGCCCGATGTCGAAGGCGCAAAGAAGCTCGTGGCGGCGTACCGGGCCGTCGTGAAGGAGCAGGGCGCGTCGGCGCCGCTGTGGAGTGTCGCAGAGCAGTTCAGGTTTCTACCCAAGTTCGTGTGGGCAGCGGAGCAGGCAAGAGGGCTGGGCAGAGTGATCGGCTTCCACTTTAAGGTGTTTCAGCTCTGTAAAGAGGGTAAGTGTAGATAAAAAATGTCTCCGACTCGGGGACCAAGGCTTGCTAATGTGAGACGTGGCGACAGATAACAAGTACTTCCAGACCGCATGGAGGAAGAATCCAACACACAGCTACGGCTTCCTGCTCGACGGTGGCGTGCACAGCACTGCAGCCATCCGCATGTTCTTGGGCGACGACAAGCCTGCGAGCGTGGTTGGCTATAGTTTCCTTGCGCAGAAATACCTCGCACCGGTCGATACGTTGGGAGCAATCATCAAGACTCGGTCAGGCGCTGTTGGCTCCTTCAGCTGCAGCTGGGGAACAACGATACCCCGGCAAGCCGAGTACCAGGTGGCCTGTGAGAACGGCAGCGTAACAATCGACGGCGACAAGGGCTGGGTAGTATACAAGGATGGCCGGAAGGAGGAGAAGGACTTTCCGTTCACGGTTGGGGCAGGCGTCAAGGAGGAGGTACATGCCTGGGGGCTTGCTATAGTCGGAAGTAAGGAGGACCCACTGCTCACGCCAGAGGTCACGCTGGGCGACCTGGAGTTGCTGGAGCAGATGTTGAAGAGCGCCGACGAGAATGGCGTGGCGAAGACGTTGCAGTCTCAGTAAGCCCGCCTCATGAGCTCTATTTCATCAATATATCGACCATCACATCGTGAAGTGCCAAGTACGTTCCGGAACGACTTGATATTGTGAGCTTTTGAATTTGAAAGTCGAGAGGGAAGTTTATAGCATGCTCGGGCCCGCCCCTGTAGCGATGCGCTCCAGCCCTTTTCTCATGGTCTCGTTCATCCCGTTGACATTGGGCCTGCTGGTCGAGCGATCGACGAGAACCTGAACAAACTCTCCCACGGCCCGAACCTTGTCAAACCCCTTCTCGAACACGGCAATCTCGTACGTGACGGACGATTTACCCAGCTTGTTTACCCTCATTGCAAGCTCAGCCACAGCCGGAAAAGAGAGAGACGCGAAGTAGTCGGTGTGGGAATGTACTAAGGGAGGGCATGCATCTGTCTTAATATCAAGGCTGATTGATACAAGCGCGGGACAGACCCCGGAATATTGTGGTCTCACTCACCGACCATGCCAAACTGCTCTCCATCTGTTGGGCGCAGCCCGCAGTGCTGAATCAGATACGTGTTGACGACGGCATCGAACAGCTGTATATAAATCGTGTTGTTCATATGCGCATACCTACATCACCCTGCACGTGAGAAGCTGCACTTGATGCCTCCTGGAGAGCAGCACTCACTGGTCATTGTCTGACCATCTTGTCCGGTAGTCTAGGATGAAGGGATAGTCCTCCCGCCGGCGAGTCTTGAGCTGTTCGTACTTGGCCATCTGTGAAAAAGAGTGATCTGTTTCTCGTTGGGTGAGAGAGAGAAAAGAGGCCCGTGTCCGTGTCGTCCGTGACGGGGAATTACGACAACCTCGGCAAGATCCGCGTCGAGATCAAGTGCCGGCGGAGTGTTTCTCTTTTATCTCCGTGGATCCTGACCCAGACAGTCGGGTCCTTCGCCAGGGCAGAGAGGGCGTTTGTTCTGCGTGCCCCTGTGGACGAGCTGTTTTCCTAATGAGGCAGACAGCCCTCGCGGGATACACTGGGAATAGGCCGGAGATTGTGTAGGCGGCTCGCGATGATGGATGCGACTCGTGTCAAGAAGAGGGGCCTGGCAGGGCTGGAGGAGGACGTCTCGTGGGTCTTGTTCGTCGTGGGTAGCGGGAGCTGGGAACTTGACTCAGCTTCCCGCTTCTCTATTCAGATGATGAATGAGCTTTCCCCAGATTCTAGATCCAGATCTGTGGCACCAGATCTGCTCGAGGCGATCGTGACTGGGGAAAAACCGTTTCTTCAGGCAGATGCCAGGTGTTCCCGAGGCCAAACTCCGTGCCGAGGCGATATGGTCCTTGGCAATTGGTGATGTTCCCACAGCCTGGCCTAGCCTAGTGCCGCCGCCCCACTACAGCGAGCATAGAGCAGTGCCCTGTGAGCCAATCAGGGCCGCTGCTGCCACCCTACAGCAGGGCATAACCACCATTACAACCGCCTGAAGCTCACTCCCTGAACTGTCCACTCACGTTCTGCCCACACAAACATACAGCGCCTTAGGTAATCACCCAGGTCAAAATTTAACGACTTTCTTCAGTGACCTGAAGAACTCCAACCTTGCCCTCTCTTCTTCGCCTTTTCAGAGACCCGAGGAGTCGACTCTTTGACATCGCGAGGAGCAAGTTCGGAATTCCCACACCAGGTGCTCTTGGGCGCTCCTCTGTCGACGCTGGCGCGGATTCGCATTCCTGCGCTGTTCACCCAGCGTGTGAGCCGCGCCATGACCGCCACCTCCAGCAGCAACGGCAAACCAATGAGCCTCGTTGCGATTCCTTCTTCTCCCTCACTTTCCGTCCCTCCTTCTGGGATGATGGCCGATGACAAAGTGTCAGTCGAGGGAACCCAGGGGCGCGTGGTCGACAGCAAGCTTCCCACCCAAGGATCACCAGAGCAAGCAAACAAGCGATCCAAGAAGGAAGAGCCTTCTCTGCCCAAAGTTATGACAACGCCTGCCGACCCGTGGCCCAGGCCATACTACGTGGAGGACGGCCTTCGAAGGGTGGCTCCGTACCACTTTACCTACACCACCTGGTGTAAGGAGCGCTGGCGAGGGAGGCAGCTTATCGATATCTTCGAATCCGAGTTCCGGGACCGCCCACTCGAGTACTACCGGCGTGCCATGGAAGGTGGGGAAGTGGCAGTGAACGGCAAAACCGTAGGCCCCCACTACGTGCTGAAGAACGGAGACTGCATCACCCATACACTTCACCGACACGAGCCTCCGGTTACGGCTGACCCCATTGGCATCCTGCATGAGGACAACGACATGATTGTCCTCAACAAACCCTCGGGCGTACCCGTCCACCCCTCAGGGCGCTACAACTACAACTCAGTGACGGAGATTATGAAATCGGAAAGGGGCCCCTCCTGGCTCGCCTACCCGTGCAACCGTCTCGACAGGCTGACCAGCGGCATCATGTTCATCGCCAAGAACCCCAAGGCTGCCGTGAAGCTGGGCAGCCAGATCGCGGATCGGACTGTGCGGAAAGAGTACATAGCCCGTGTGAAGGGCAGGTTTCCGGACGGAGAGGTGGTGTGCAACCAGCCAATTCTGGCAATCTCGCCTAAGCTTGGCCTGAATCGCGTCAGGGCCAACGGGAAACATGCGCGCACTGTCTTCCAGCGCTTGGCATATTACCCGCCCCGCGAGCAGAAGGATGAGCCCACCGCCAAAGGCGAGGCAGACTTGTCTGCAGGGACCCCAAGTGGGGACGGGCGCCTGTGGCATCAGAAGGAGGGGTACTCCATCGTCCGGTGCATGCCGGTTACGGGGCGCACGCATCAATTGCGTGTCCACCTCCAATTCCTGGGTCACCCTATCCAGAACGATCCAATCTATGCCAACCAGAAGGTTTGGGGATTTGATCTCGGCTGTAACGACGCCGACGCCAGCCTCAACAGCGACGAGGATGTCATCAGTCGGCTTTCTCGAATGGGAAAGGAGGATGTGGCCTCAGCCGTTGCATATTATGACGAGATGGTGGATGATTACGAGAAGCGTCGGGCCGAGAAGATGTCTGGGGAGATCTGTGACATATGTCAGACTCCACTGTACACCGACCCGGGCGCTCATGAACTCTCGCTGTGGCTGCACAGTTTGAGGTACGAAGATAAGGATGGCGCCTGGAGGTATGTGAGCCCCCTGCCCACGTGGGCTCTTCCCCCCGAAGGATTCAGCGGACCGACAGAGGTTGGGGATATGGGGGCTCTGGTGGAAGCAGCTGTCAAGGACGTCGACCCGGAGGACGAGGAGGCAGAGCAGTGATCGACGGATCCTGGGGCGTTGCGACATCATCATCCACCGATCAGACATCCGTGATGCTACACGGGATCGATGGCATGGGAAAGCCGAGCCGTATTCGCAGCAGCGTATTCGCGCGCATCCAGCGCGCAAAGCTGCAAGCAGCGCCTCGTCGGCGCATATGCCAAGCTCGCTTCCATTGAGCTAGATAGATATATCACAAGAGAGGGGGATGAAGAAGGTTTGTTCAGAACCGATCGTCGATCCAATGCTGTTTGCGTCCTGATGCCGCCCACAGCTCCTGTCACAAGCGACCAAGAAACAGACGATCCCCTCGTTCGCCCATCCCTGGCATTGCTGGAAACCGGGTCTGCACCCCTAACCTATGATGGGCTATTACAGTACGGGAAGAGGTCGCCGGGGGCTCGATACAGACCCAGCCTCACAACAGATATACTATGTCCTAACAAAGCTAAGGGTTGCCGGCCTCCACAGACTCATTTTACTACAGGGCCCTGCTCACGATTGCTGTGGGCGATCACTGGGTCAACATCGAAATGACCAACTCGAGATCGCCGTTCGTCAGCAGCCACTGCGGAGCTTCTGAGACCAGCAAAAGCCAAGACTCCTCAATACAACTCAATCCTCCTTCTCTGTCTCCTAAAAAGCCTCATTTGCTCCATGAATGCTCCAGTCCTCCTCTCATGCGCACGGTACGGCCTGGCGCAACCGCCAGGCTGGCTTTCTCAGTCTCTGAACGGCTGCTTACGAAGTCGCAATGATCACAAGTTAAGCTTTACGTGATCTCGACACCTCGCTTGCAAATGCCATGTTTCACTATCCGAGCAAAAACCAATCCCTCGGATCCCGTGCACCAGGCTCGCTGTGCAGGGCTGGTGCAGAGAGAGCCGATCGGCTCGATATAGCTTGTAAAATTGACGGTCCTAGGAGAGAAACAGCTTGATTTGTCGACCCGACTAGGCCATCTCACCAATCAAAGCTGCCGGCTAGTCACAATGCAGCCCCACCATCGTGTTGTCCCGGCCCGGTTGGATGTGGCCGCAAAGCGACAGAAGGGGGTTTAGCAATTGTTCTGCTGCGAGTTGTAAAAGGGAGGTGGTAGGGGGAATAAAGTCAAAAGGGCATTGCATTTCAGTCGATATCCATAACCGGTCGAGAAATCCATTACATCTGGTTACTTTTTTTCTTTTCCCCTTCCTCTTCCCCGCTCTCACTCGAGAAACGACCCATCAGTCACGAGGCCAGTAGGAAAGAAAAAAAATTAATAATAAAAAAAGAAGACCTCTACGCTCCGTCCTAAGAGAGATTCCATGCCACTAATCTAGCGTGCTGGATGGATGGTTGAGCATTTACCCTGGGTTGAAATTCGTGGCGGAGTGCCGCTGTAAGATTTCATTTCATGCCTTCGTCACCGCCATCGGATGCACTACCTTGGCGTATCTAAGATTTTTTTTTTTTTTTTTTGGCTAGTCGCCTCGGGAGGGCGACACCACGGCCAAACAGGGGGGGTGGCGAGAAGAAGAGCATCACAAGATTGTCAGAGATGAATTTGATCGCTTGAGGTTAATCAATTCATTGCTTACAGGATGAGACAAAAGAGAGAGGGGAAGGGAGGAGAGGAGAAAGAAAAGAAGAAGGAAGAAAAGGCGTCGCATCCTTTTTGGGGTACAAGGAGGAGGGGGTGGTGGAATATCTGACAATCAATAACGCGACCATCATGCTGTTGCGCGCGGCTTCGGTCATGTGGCCTGCGTCTAACAAGCCTCTCCCTTCTCGTCTTTTGGTGAGATTACCGGTTACCACGTCGCCGCTTAGCACGAGGGACATCCGCCAAGCTTCAGTGTGTATATGGGGCCAGCCTTACCAGAATCGATGCGTCTTGGCTCAATGCGATGGTCCTAGATACACTTAGCGCCTTGTGCCAGGTCCAAACCCACTTCAATAGGCAATCTTGGATTGGAGGACTGGGAAAGAAGGCAAGGCAAGCAACCTGAACCGATTGCCCTGTCTTGTCCACCCATGGTTTGCTGCACTAACTAGCTGTTATATACAGCATACCCGGCAAGCCCAATTATTCCCGACCACCAGAGAGAGGCAGAGGAAGGGCGGCGGCGGCTGGAGGAGCCCCAGGCCGATCGATGGTCGACGGCTCGCACCCGATCTGGCGTGCACAATCAATGCACATCTTTCTTCCTTCTCTTCCCCCCCCTTCCCCCCCTTCCCCCCCTTCCTTTCCATTTTTTATTTATTTTTATTTTGGCTTTTGAGAAAATTCTACCTTTCAAAGAGGGTCAAATGACCGGGTTTATACCAAGTCAAAATCAAGGCAGTGTCCTGCAGTCGCACGTCAATGTGGGTAACCCATACATCCGAGACACAAAAAAAAGCTGGCAGGATCGCAGAAAACGCTGCAGGGGCTGCATATGCCGTTGCGACAAGAACGGGGGAATACGGATACGTTGGCTGATCAAGGCTGATCAAAGTACAAGGCAAGACTCGTTGGTGATGGCTCTTGTTTTTTTTTCTTTTTTCTTTTTTTCTTCCCTCCCCCCCCCCCGTTCTCCTTCTCTTCAAACTCTGATATCGCGGATCCGCGGTGTGTGTGTGTGTGTGTGTGTGGCACACTCACACCACACCAACCAACACACACCAGAACCAAGAACCACGAAAAAAAGACAGAGAATCTGCTTCCTGCTCTGACGTCTTCACCTACCCCCCGTTTCCGAGGGAAGCGAAAAAAGGTTCTCTTGAGACCAGGGTGTGTGCCTTCAACGGGACTTACCCTATCCGTCCTTAGAGAGGATCCGCAGGTACATCTCGAGGACGGCAAGGTAGACCCCAGGCTCGTCTTGCTGGTCTGAACCTTAAAATTTGGGGCTTTTTTTCCTTGCTGATGATACCACAAAACTTCGCAATTTACAAGTAGGTCCTGTCGCAGCCGCACTGGGTATCCCCAGCGCCCTGGTGGGCCTTGGGCTCTCGCTACCTTTTCTGTCGTCTGGGATTCGTCGCTTCTGTCTTGCAGGGCCACAAGAGAGAAAGAGACAAGAGAGGGAGGGGAAAAAAGAGAGAGAGAGAGGGAGAGAGGAGAGAGAGGGACATAGAGGCTTACAACCGTGCCCACTGTCGGGGTAGAACATACATAGTATACTATCCACCATCGAATGCGCCGCTGTTCCGCGCGCCCACCTCCCCCCCCCCTTCTTCAAGGACCTCTTTTTCTACTGCAGAACCTCCCTCGCTTCATCTGTGGCCGGATCTAGCGCCAGCAAACAAAAACGCCCCTTCCAGCATCCCACCTCTCGCGAGCAAATTCTCCCTGTCGTGAAAAGGAGAAGAGGAAGAGGAAGAAAGGAAAAGGAGAAGAAAAAACAAATCACACAGGGCTGGGTGTCTCGGCGACCCCAGTACAAAGTATTGTGTGTGAGAAAGAGAGAGAGAGAGATCGGGAGAGAAAATCAATCGCCATAGTACCACTACTATGTAAGTCAAAAAAGTCATCCGCCCACCTTTCCGTTCAAGCGGGCTTCTGAAGGCCTGGGCTGGGCCCTTTCCCGGATACTATAGTAGTCTCACCACAGGGATCATTGGGCCGCTGGGATCTTGGTTGCTCGTGCTGCCTGCCGCTCTGAACACACTCCCTCCTCTCCCTCAATACCTCACCCAGCCTGTATAAATAAGACTAGCCACCCCAGAAATGGAGACAGTGTGGATCTCGGGAGGATACTCTCACAGTACACACTCAGCTGATATCAAGTGTATCCAGCGACGTTCTTCTCTCTGGGCTGCGCGACCTGTCCCTCCTACTCCTCCATCTTTTACCATATACCCCCTTCAAAAAAGGTACAAGGCAGCCACCAGTACAAACATCATCAACCAACCATGACCTACGCGACAACTTCTCACGTTCGGACCACAGCACCGATTCCTGCGCCTATTGATACCAACATCGATATGGACAGAGACTCGCCGCGAACCTCGTCTACGTCCTCGGGCGAGCACAAGTCCACCAAGAGGAAGGGTAAGGCTCCATTTTTTTCCTTTCTCCTCCCCCCCTCAAAAAAGAGGGAAAAGAACAAGCAATGCGGGACGGGGGGAACCTATCGTGACTGACTCGACCTTCTCTTCTCCCACATAACCCAGGAACACGAAGTGTCTCTACTCTCACACCCTCTCAGCTCGCACGAAAGAGGGCCAACGACCGTGAGGCCCAGCGCGCTATCAGGGCCAGGACCAAGGAGCACATCGAGAAGCTCGAGACCGAGGTGGCCCGCCTGCGGAGTATCGCGGACCGCGACCAGGAGTACCAGCGCCTCATCCGCAGGATCCAAGCTCTTGAGGATGAGAACAAGGCGTTGAGATCGGGCGTGCCGGTCGCGCCTTCTGAGCCCTACGGTGGTAAGCAAACCAGCCCACAGACAGACAGAGAGGGAGGGAGAGAGAGAGAGAGAGAGAGACAGCCAGCCAGCCAGCCTTTCCTTCCCACCCAGTTGCCAATGTCACAGTCACATTCACTTGGTGTCGATCCCTCCAAACCCCTACACGCCTTCTCCAACCTTCCTCCTCCTCTCGAGCCCCCTTCCAGCGCCGACAGGATCAGACCATCAGACCACTAACCGTGAATACAGTTTACGATGATGCGCACTCCTCACTGCACAGCAGCCCGGTCGTTGGCCGGTCCAGCGCCTATGGACATAACATCCGCGCCACCTCGGATCCATACAGCAGCTACCCTCACATGCCAACGCCCGCGCCAGAGGCCTGGGACAGCACCATTCCCGTCACCGTGTCCACCTCTGTGTCGAGCCCTGCGTCGTGTGCCCCTGAGGAGTACGGCAGATTCATGACTACGGCGGCTGTCTCAGCTCCCCTGATCGATTCTATCGCCGCGCCCACCAGCGTCCCCTATCATAGCGGCAGCCAGGTGGAATTTGAGACGGGTGTCGACTCAGGTAAGCTTCGACTCTCAGCAGCAGCAGCAGCAGTAGCATCAGCCCTATCCCACCACCACCTTCCTCTTTTCACACGAGTCTCGATGTCTTAAATTAACATGAGTCGTAAACAGCAGCAGCAGCAGAGCATAGCTTCCAGTCTCGACCAACATCAGGCCACCAGCACGGTCCGGGGTCCCAGCAGTACTCGATGCATCAAAGCGCGCAGCAACCATGGAACCAAGCAGCATACTCGACAATGTATGGGGTCTCGCCAGCACCGTATCCCAACCTGCCGTGATCTGCGCAAAGACGACCCAATCAATCCCTGGACAAATCTCGGCAACAGACAAAAAAAAAAAAAAAAAAAAAAAAAGAAAACACAGACAGCGATTCGGGGAGAGACGCATTCGAGAAGCTTGCCATGCATGGTCGCCTCTTGCAATGCGCCGCAGCAACAACTGACAAATGTGATCGCGGCATACACCATCCGTGTCTCCAGCATCTGCGGGGTGGTGATGATACACGCTGCTTCCCCCCCCCCCCCTTCTCCCCTTGACAGTACCAGGGGTGAGCGATTCAGCCGGCGATGTCAGGCTTGGCGAACCTTATCTGGTCTCCAGCCACTGGAAACACCCTGTCTGGCCTGTCTTTACTTCCAAGCTTGACTATGAGATAACGAGCAGAGTTTATTTCTCTCATCGGGATTTCGACGTCATTTTTCACGCGCCCGAACCCCAGAATCCGACCGACTCGACAGCTTAAAAAAAAAAAAAATTCAGCCCTGTCTCATTCGCACCGCGCGCGCAAGCTCCCTCCCCCTCACTCCCCTCCTCCTCTTGGGGCTGGCAAGCTACCCCTCGTGACCGGCAAGCTCTCGCGCCACGGCAACAACTCCTACCCTGACCGGGTTTCATCCCCGACAAGTCTCGTCGAGTCAGAAACGTCGTGTTGGCAACTGTCATGTCACCCCCCGGGCTGCATGGAAGCCTGCATGGAAGCACATTCGAAGGATGTACTGTACCATAGGCCGCCACACCATGCAAAGACCTGAGTCGTCCCTCATAGTCGACAACAGCCAAAGTCAACAGAGGTGCCGCGGCCCGGGGTCGAGTTCAAGGGGGGAACGTCTTAGAAGCAATACCATCACTCCGGGTAGCTTGTTTGTCATTGACATTGTGTGGCCTCTCACACTGTCTACAAGGTCCTCTCTCTTCCCTTCCACACGCAACCTTCCCACCCTCTCTCCTTCTTCACATCTCATCACCCATAACATACACGTACATGTATACATCATGAAAGTACATGCAACACACGCATACACATACATACACATACACACACACACATAGACACGCCTCACTCCCACATACGCAAAAGAGTACACGACTATGAGGATAGGAGAGCATGAGGTACTTGACACACCCCTTTTGGCATGAATGGAAGGCGTAGTAGGAAAATGGGCAGGCACACTTGGACGGAAAGGGGCGATACCCATGCATCATACCTCAAGGATGAGGTGAAGGTTCTTCCTTTTTTTTTTGTGGAACTTTTATATATACTATCATTCTTTGGAGAAGGGAGTATGGAGATGGATTGGATTGGATACATTCAAGGGACCATGGACGATAGGCGTTTTTTTTTTCTTCTATGGTGCGGCTGTCTGTAGACTCGACCTTGTGAAAAAAAAATGACAAAAAAATTTTTCTCACTGAACACGTACGCATCATTCGGCTTGTTCCACACCTCCATCATAAACGCCTCTATGATGGTGACATGTAGAAGCTGCTGTCTCACTGATGGTGGCGGTGCAACGAGGACGAATGCAGACGGGCTTGCCGCACGACGCGTACCTCCGTCGGCGCAGCGAGCCTCCTGCGCTCTCTCTCTCTCTGTGTGTGTGTGTGTGTGGCTTCTTTCTCACACACACAAACAATCTCTCTTGTCTCTTCTGTGTCCATCTCTCTGCGTCCAAAACAGCCCAATCCAAGATGCTGACCGACAAGTCTTGGCATGTCGAACTAAGAAGCCATGACACGCAGTAGCCACCCACCAACTTTACACAAATTCTTTCATAACATGCGCGTACACGCACCACTCTTTCTGAATCACCAACCCAGCCCAACCCAAAGGAGGGAGGGATGAAGAAAAAATCCAAAAGGGTGGAGGAGGGGGAGGGGGAGTCGATCTCCCTCCACTTCCAGTCTTCTCCGAGTCTTCACAGCGGTAAGAAGAGTTGAGCAAACTACGTCTTTCATGTCCGGATCCGGGATTCCAGATCAGGTTAAGGAATGAGACAAGATCACCGCATCACGTTCTTCAACGCTGGCGCTTCACACTAAAGAAAAGAAAAAAAGAAGGAGAAAGAGGTATACACGACGATCGCGATCAATGCCATATTATTACCGTGGCAGCCGCAGTAACAAAAGGAGGAGGAGGAGGGAAGGGGAAGGGGGACCAGTCCGTTGGGCCGATGGTTGCCTGCCAGTTCCAGCTCCATTCCAATCCGTGTGCCAGTTCTCCCCTTAGCCAGCCTGCCCGACCGCCCCCGGGACGGAGATGGGGGGGGGGATCCAAAAGGGCCAAAAGAGCTAACGGACATCGTCATTTGGGCATCATGGCTTTTTTTTCCTTCTTATTTTTTTCCTTCTTTCCTCCTCCCCCCCACCTCCCTTCTTTTCCTAGGTTGGGTATGGATACCTTAGCACCTTAGTTGGTGGTGCGATGGGCCTAAAGATCTAGCTTCTCACTCTTAGCGCCATCGGAGGGAGGGAAAGAGGAAAAGGGCAGAGAGAGAGACAGAGAGAGACACTAAAGAGAGAAGAGGGCCCTGCGGGAAGGATGCAGTAGTTTCTGCCTGGCGTCGTCCCAAGGCAGTGGCGCGCGCGACACAAGGCCCCCTCAAACAGGCGGTGGGAAGATGGTTAAATCCTGTCTAAGTTGGGGCCCTTTTTTCTTTCTTTCTTTCTACTGGAGCCCAAAGGGAAAAAAAAACCAACAGGGATTCTTTTAGGCTTGGGAGAGAGAGAGGGGGAGGGAGGGGGGGATCTATGGTCACGTCTTTTGATTTTGCCCCCAAAGACCGATTGTTTCGTTTTTGCCCCTCTGAGACGCCATAAGGGGTTGGTTGGTTGGTTGATTGGTTGATTGTTGTTGCTCTGGGTGAGGTACGAGTGAGAGAGGATATCAAATTGTCAAGAAGAGGGTTATTGTTGTCTCTCTTTTTCTTTTCTTTTTCTTTGTTTTCTTAGCAAGAAAAAAATAAAAAGGCTCCGGAAATCCTCTCCGAAGTGGCAAACTCAACCGAGCCATCTTGCGGAGCTGTCTCCTCATGATGATCATTCCCGAGAGTGTCTCGGCAGTGCGGCCGGGGGGGTATGTCCGCCCGTGGCCTATACGGAGGAGGATGTAGGCCATCTGCCAGCTTTTTGGCGAGAGCGACTCCCGAGCCGCTCGGGTCTGCCCTCCGCAGCATGTAAACTCTAATTTTGCGTCATCGCAGACGTAGACCCTTGACGGCGTGCGTGTTGCTTGTAATGGAGGGGTAGGGTGGGCAAGGTGTGGTGGCTTTGGCCTTCTGGCTTTGTTGGCCCGCGGTCTTCGGTATGGCCGGCTCAGGGACATACAAACACGAGGAAGAAGGAAGAGAGAAGGGGAGAGAGGGGGGGGGGGAGAAAGGCATCATGGCACACCGATTGGCCGGAATGCGACTTGTCCCGACAGGCAAAAGATCCGTCATAGTGCCATCATGGTAGTAACATGGCACGAGCGGCCAAGGGGAAGGGGGAGGGGAGAGGGGGAGCGGCGAGGGGGAGGGGGAGGGGGAGGGGGGAAAGCAAGAGGCCTTGTTTCTTTTCGCTGGTCGAGCCGAGTTGTTGTTGTCGTCGTCTCGAGCACAGCTGCACAGGGATCGCGACGGCAAACCCTTGCAACTTGTGAAGATCAGGGCCTTCCCCAAGAAAAAGAAGAAAAAGCATAGACACGCCATCGTGGCATCCGAAAACCACGTTTCGAACGTGCGTTGGGGGACGTGCGTTGCATGTGATCCCAGAGGGCGTTCGGATCCGCTTATAGTTCTGGACACACGGATGAATGCTTCGACTTGTGTGTGACCAACGACCCCTCTTCTCTCCTCAAAGGGGACCTGTGACAGGCAGGGCTGGGAGGATCTGCAACATGCGCTGGGGGACGGCCTAGCAATCTGAGCTCCCTGAATGGTCCTCACTTCTTCCCGAAAACATGCAGGCAGATGCAGGGTGACGAAGGGGACCCAGGTGCCAGGGCAGCCCAGGGCGTCCGCGGCCATGGTAACTCTTCATACATTGTGTGTCTCCCCTAGTATGTACTTTTTTTCCCTTCTTCTCCTCCCCCCTCGGCACTTGGCCGATGACTGGAGCAGGCCCCTTCCTCTCTTCTCCCCCCCCCCCCTCTCTCTTTCAAGTCCGCAGTTTTAATTATTCGAGACGGCGTGAGAAATTGTCGAGCTAAGGTCAGGACGGACCCTGACCCAATCGATCAGATGGTAACATTCTTCTAGAAGAATGCATCGAAGGGATCTAGATGATTTAGTGCGAGGTGTGTGTGGTGTCTCTCCGTCGTTTGCGCAAAAACGATGTCTCCGACCGAGACAAGTCTCGCGAACAGGAAGGATGGCGCGCGTCTATGTTGCATGGCCCCTTGTGGCGACGGCGCAACCACCAAGGCTGACAAGTTCGGGAAGGCTGAACATGTGGTGGGTTTTTTTCTTCTTCCTTCCTTTGTTTTTGGTGTGTGAAATCAAGCCCTGCGGGATGTGGGTAGCCTTGGCTACTGGCTCGGAAGGGGTGGGGGAGCAAGGAAGGGGGCAGGTACGTCCCGCGCTTGCGCACACAGTACGCAGTACATACTATGTACCATCGCGGTATCTGTCATTTGCGGGTCTCACCACCGCCACAGCCGCGCCGAATCACTCCTCCCCTCCTCTTCTTGTCTAGCATTGGCGTTCCCACCCAACAACAACCCAGGACGTCGAACCGTACTCATCCGAAGAAAAAAAAGAGAGAGAGACCCACAGAGCCCCTTTTTACCTTCTCGCAACGCCTTGCCGCATTCTGTTTTGCGGGGTTATTCGGCGGTGCAAACTCGGAGCTGTGACAAGCCCCATCCGATCTTGTTCATCTCCAGCTTCGGATCCGCACCTGCGCCCCTTGTCACCAAGGTGTACCTTTCTATACATAGTACGTAGTAAGTACCAAGAGAGTACTATGGTACATTACCATGTTCTAATGGCAAATTTTCAGCTCTTGCGGCTCACCGAGGCTCTGGACCCCTATTGGGTAGAGAACTCCCGGACACAGCGAGGCTGGCTGGCGGGCCTGGCTGCCTCTCCAAAGATCGAAACTGAACATTTGCTGAAGATGTTGATGCTTGCGACATTAGATTGATGCCAAGATTTCCTATCTGGTTCAAGGGCCGTGCTGGGTCCTGAAATATCACCAGGGGGCAGGCCTCGTCGCAGCATGCATACCATAGCAGTAAGTAGCACCGATTCCTCCCTCCCCCTGCTGTGATCTGAGAGCAGGTTACCCCCCTGCGCTGCGCCAGTGTCAGGAGGTCCCCCCTGCTGTGGTCTCCGGGCTGAGATGGAAGCTCGCATGAGAGAGCCGGAGGTCCAAGTTTTGGGGCTGCTTGTTTATTTGCCTGGGGCGGCACTGAGATGCGAGTGTGTGCCCCCGTGCGGTCTGAGCATCACTCCACGCTTCAGGGCTGTGGTGGCCTAGGTTTGTTGTCTTTCATGCGCAATGCGTTGTCGTCTTTCCTACCCTAGCCGATATAGTTTCCGGCTGGCTTGCCTGCCCGCTCGTCCTTGACCTGGTGACAGAAACGTGAGGAACGTGCCTGCCGCTGAGGTTAAGGTTTGACTCTCACCCTGGTTCGCGTCGATCTTGACGTAACGCTGGTGTTGCAGGTCATCGACGGGCTTTATCACTCCGGTTCGGTGTCTGGAACGAGATGCCTCTCAAAATCATGTGACGGCAATCTCAAGAATTTCTTCTTCTTGCCGACTCCGGATGACCGGCTCGGATCAGATCCTTGAGAGGAAAACCATCCCATATCGCCGCAGTGGTGTCAGGATACGAACAATCGCATCATCACCACCTTGATGAAGATCGCAACTTCACAATAGGCTTCTTCTAGTGCTTCGATGACACCTTCGACACCCCATTTTGACCTTTGGATCACGTCGATCCGTGCAGCGAACTGACGAACCCACGTTCAGGGCTCTAGTAAACCTTATGTTGAAGTTTCTAGAAAACTTCCATGACTCGTCGGTTGGACTTCCGAGCGTGCAGTCGTTCAAGGATACGGCGGCTCTCCATGGACTCCGTCTTCTGCATTCGATATCAGAGGCCTACATCAGGGTTCTCTGGTCCAAGGCATGACAGCGCAAGTAGGTTTTCGAGATGCTGGACACCGCCTCAGATCAGCACCAAGGTATGCGTTCTCGTCAAAGATGAGCCCTGCTCTGGTCGCCAAGAGGGTGTGTTACATTGTAGCGTGCATCTTTTTGACTGGATGTCAGATTACGAATAACCCCTTGACCGATGCAAAGCGACTCAGGACATAGCCGAGCATATCGCTGTCTGCTGAGGGGGGTGTGATCAGGCTGTCATCGGGTCCCAGCAGACACGCAATAATGAGTTAAGCGAAACCAGGATTCGAAAACGTGCAACCACGTGCTCAGTATGAGCCCAATATGCAGAATTTCTCGGGCTCATGTGCAAACACATGGCTCGACAGTCGTCGCTAAGCTCGGGTAGGGTCGATTTCCCCTTGGGCGATAACATCGACTTTACAGAAGCTCGTCTGTCTCCAGACGCTCTCATGTTCCATGACTTGAGAACAGAGTGTCGTGTCTGTTGATATGCATGCTGACTGTGGGGGGAACGGGGGGTGGGGTGGTTGCTTTGTGTCTACTGACTGAACAGAAAATAGACCAAGATGAGAATCTCACAGATAATGAGGCTAACATTGTGATAATCGGAGAAAGGGGGAGGAGTGTTTTTGTGCAGAGAGTCCTTGGAAAAACTGATTCCCCAAGATATAGACGAATGAATACGACGTCGAATATAGGAAGCAGCTTATGTGGGAAAACAACAAACTCTCTATCTTGTGACAATCGCGGGAGCCTTCGAAGCTCCTGCTCACGATGCGAGAAACTTGACCAATGCCCACATGTTGTGAGCTTTCAAAAAAGTAATTTAAAGAGAGACGAGATGGCCCATGCATTGTTCGAGACTATGTGGCCAATATGCGACTGTCTTCCACGGTAGTAACGTTGCCTTCCTCCCGTAGGTTTTTGCGTTTGTCAAAATTAAAAAAAAAAAAAAAGGGCAGGTGTCGTAGTATCTCAAGTCCTGATCCTAGCGGGTACAAACTCCCATGCTCCTCGCTTGAAATCTGTGGGAAAGATCAGGGCTGTTGCTCGGCATCACCCTCAAGAATCAAATTTGATTCTGGTCGCTGTATATCCCGTGGCCATGGTTTCGGGGGCCACTGGTACACATGGGCATCGTCACTGTTTCTACGAGAAGTAGGCCACCACACAAACTACTGCATGTAATGGTTCTTGGAGGTCGGCTCGTCCTCGTCCCATTGGTAGGAGTCTAGAAAAAGAAGAGCGAAGGAAAAAAAAATTTGATAATTGGAGGATCGCTTGCCATATCATAAGTGCTAGCCCTAGATTCTCTCTTCATCAGTCCCTGAAAAGGGCCACGCCGTTGTACTCTTTCTTGTCGAAACGATGGACTGCCTGATTGACTGGAAAGCTTTCGTGATCGCGTCGTTTTCAGTTGCCAGGTGGCGTGGGCAGGATTCTAGGACGGGTAGGTCCACCCCGAGTGAGCAGACGTTATATGACGGTGTGCACATGACCCCTAAGGAGTTCAAGACTGCAGACGTTTGTTGACGGGTGAATGAGAGCATCGCGAAAACCTCTTGAACGTTGACGAGGTGTCGTTGAACTGCTTACTAAGTTTCTATCAGCAGTTACGGCCGGTACTCTTTCGTTCTGTTCCTCGTTTTGTTCCCGTAATTAGCTGACAATAAGGATCGGAATCACATGCAGGATGCACATCACACCACATGACGCGAGACACAAAGCATGAGCCTCGATCGTACCTGGCATCTAACACCTTGACTTGGACGCCACGGCTGGGCAGGCTACTACTGTGCCATTTTCCGCGTCTCACGCCCACCCATGTCGGACGAATCGGAAAGGTTCAGCGCTGAGTGCCGCCCAGGGCAGTTCTGCCCTCGATGCGTCTCAGATATTGAAGAACCGCGGGAACTAGGGTTTGTGGCAAAATGGGGTGCGGTAGACATACCGATTCACCAGCCAGCCGCCTAGGTGGGACAAGTCGAGCAAGATCGTCGGCCACCGGTCTGAACGGTGGCGAGGCCTGTGTGGTTTGTCAAAGCTGCTGTAGTCTCTACAGAAAACTGGGATAGATGTCCTGAAGGTCTCCTTGGAAGAGCAGGCTAGTACATCATTATGACGAGAGCTGGCGCAAGGCGGCCTTCAGCACGTGGAATGAAACAATCTCACCTATGGGCCATGGTTAATTCCACTGAGGGTTGATGACTTTTTCTGCTAGGAGGCGCTTCTTCTTCTCCTTCTCCTTCTTCTTCTCCTCCTATCTCTGTGCCTCTCTTCCGCTTTAGTCTACCAAAACCTGTTGATACTCGTCAGCGGGTATGGATCTCCACCGCATCGCCACACTTTTTGCAGCGTGGAACGATCTGGGTTAGATGGCAGACACACGTAATGCATTCAATGGACTGTCCACTCCAAGTGACAAACAAAATTAGCCAACTATCATAATTATAATCGACCGAATTTCCCCCATTCGCGCTTCGCCACTCGGGCAACGCTGTCGACAGGCGTTTGCATCACAAGCATGGCTCGCAGGGCTGTCGACCCGCAGCCTTTTTTATTTTTATTTTTCATCTTTATGAACCAAAACCAGGGGGTATTCAAGACATTTCAATTATCCCTGATACCAGGATAATGCGTTTCAGAGATCATAGGCGAGTTCAATTTAGCGTTGGTGTGCAATATGTAGGCGATCGCTCGACTCGGCCACGTCGGAGCTGGAAGGTGTTGGAGTCACTGCAGGGGACGCTGGGTATGGCACATAGGTGCGAGGCACTGCATACTAGTCCTTCATGTGTTCGTTTACAAATGGTATCATTTAATTTTTATTTCTTCTTTTTGTTAGCGTCTATGTTCTGTATATATACAGATCTGTACACAGCCAGCATCCTGGCTCGGGCTCTGTTCGCCATCAAAACCTCCGTGTGAGAACTACATGTAATCCCCAACCAGGCGGAGGCAAGGGTTGTGGTGGACATCTGCTATACCAGATCAGTGTCACCCGGCGCAGCTGGGCCCTACAACACTGGCGCTGCGAAGAGCGGCGTCAGTCCAGGTCTCAAGCCCTGCTCCGAGGCTGGCGTTTCGACCGAACAGCTATTAACTCGGGCACTGCCTGGCTTGTTGTCGTCCGGCTTGCGAGTTCTTTGTTGATGATCTGGACGCCATCGATGAACATCCCAGTAGCCTTCTTCACCTCCTCGAGCCGCCTCGCCTCCTCGCGATATGCAACGATCTGCTGCATCCGCTCTTCTGACATGCGCCACTCCTTGGGGAACTTGGGCTTGGCCTTGATCTTGTGGTGTCTCAAATCCAATGGAACATCTGCGAAATCGTCCGTAGGGTCCTACAAGCAGACCACGTTAGTAAGGCGGTTCCTTCTGGAGCCACGTTGGGGGTTCAGGCGTGTGTCTCTCTAACCTTTGCATCCGCGACCAGCTTCTCCACCGTCTCAGCCAGATAGCGCTTATTCTGGGCCTGGTGCTCAAACGACTCGCAGCTCATCTTGATGGTCTGCTTCTCTGGGTTGTACCGCGGGCCGGCGAGCTTTTTCATCTTCTCTTGCTGGATGTCGGTGAGACCAAAATCCGCCGGGCTGAACTCGACAACCACCTTCTTCTCGGCTGGATGAAATTCGCCCATGTAGGATGTGTACCGGAATCGTAGGGGTTCGTTCATCGTCGGGGGCTCGAAAGGTTTCGCAAATTCTGGGGGACCAATTGTGTTAGCCACGAAGCTGTCCGTGGTATACAACCGTACCCATCCGCAACGACCGGGTCACGCTCACTTGATAGCAGGGGCATCTCCCAGATGGCTATCCGCGCATATGCTCTCTGTTCGCGGTGCTCCTCCAACTTAGCATGCGCAATGTCGGTCATGTCGTTCTCTCTGAACTCGTCGTTGTCGTCATTGGTGATGAGGTCGTTGTCCGGCTCATCCTCGTCCCAAAACGCATCCTTATTGGGCTTAACGATCGTCCTTAAAGGCCGCGTGATGTCTTGATATGAATCTGTCACCTTGGCCAGACCCGCATCATCGATGGTAGCAAGGTCGGCCTGGAGAGCGTCTAGCACACCGAACTCGTCTTCTTCGGCCAACAGAGATCTTGTGATTTGGCTTGGACGCATGTTGCGGTACTTGAGGTCCTCGGCCTGATCCTCCTCCTCCCAGTGGTCGAACACGCTGGGCTTTGCCGGGCCATCCTCCGACGTCTTCACCTCCTTAAAGGAGCCACCCCCCACGGATTTCCACGCGACAAAGACCCGGGGGCCGACGTTCGAGACGGGTCTCTGGTTCCTGCAGCTGCGACACACCAGCCGCAGGGATCTGGCGGCCGATGCCATTTTCGAAGAGTGAGGGCGTGGTGATCAATTCATTGGAGGGCATTGGCCTGCCTTTCCGAACCGCAGGAGTCAACTTTGAACGAAGCTCTTTTAAGTGGGCCCACCGCTCACTATGTACATGTCCCGCCCTTGCCTCCGATTATCTAATCAGCAACCAACCAGCGTCTGATCTCGGACCATTTCTTGATCCGAGTGAGCCAATCAGCCGGCCCTAATTCAACTACCTCACCGTTTGGTCCGTGCTCACTTACACGATAGCCTGCGACCGGTCACCGGTACGCAATATTGCCATTCATCAAAACCAATATGGCCCTAAGAGTCGATGAGATGGTCACCATATAAATGAGGACGACACGAGAATCGTGGTCTGGTAAGGTGTTGAGACCGTCACTCACAGTCATTGTTCGGAAATGGAGTCGAGGACTCGAAATGACACCCTGGTCAAAGACTTAATTTCTACATCGGCCTTAGCGTGCCTTCCAAATTCATCCTTACCACTCCACAACCAAGACGGACCGAAGTGGCGGGCAATCTCTCATCCAGTCCTGCCAGCTCACGCCCCGGACTATACTGAAGAAGAAGAACGAGAGTAACAAAACCTTGCTAGGTCTGACTTCACTTGATGATCTCGACCATTATATCTCGGATTGCTCTGTCCGCCCACCATCCTTCTTTTTCGTCAGGGTCTTGAAATCTATCTTCATAAGTCTTTTCTCGAGTATTTCGAGCGTTCAATCTTGTTATACCATACTCATCATCTGCTCTTACGAAGATATTATTCACAAGCTCACCCAGAAGCTCTTGGAACCGCATTGGCATCGGGATCAATGCCAAGTTTTCGCAGGACCTAGTCCGGCAAATCCTCAGCCGCCAACTGTCTGATTATGCTACGAAATCCCCCACAACAGACCGCAAATTGAGATCTCATCCCTACCAATCTCGTCATGGAGAGAGCCGAGAACGGCCGCGTAGCTCTGGTCACCGGAGGCGCCACTGTGGTCTTCAAGGAGCTCATCGACGAGACCCTCACTGCCGACTTCTTGAACACCCTCCGGCGGAGCGGCTTCTCCACTCTCCTTCTACAGTGTGGCACCTATCATGGTGAAGTGTTGCGAAAGCTGGTTGATATAAAACATGAGAACCTCACAATCGATGCCTTTGACTTCGATTCGAACCTCAAGGAGCGGATGAAGAAGTGTCGTGGCGAGGCCAACGTTCAGCCTGCTGGTGTTGTCATCAGCCATGCTGGTAAGTCCGACCTTATTTGTTCATATTGGCTCCAGCGTCTCTGCTGGTCACAAATTTTGGACCTTCGCTACCTTACCTTGGTACAGGAGATTGCTGACTGTAGCTTACTAGGCACGGGCACCATTGCCGATTGCGCTGAGGTCCAGGTTGCCCAGATCATCGTCGCCAACCCCAACCTCATGGACAACCACCAGGCCGACTTCGCCAAGGCCATGGCCCGGAATCACGAAACCATCATTCAGGGACACCTTGGGTAAGTCTTTTCCCGAAGCTTATGTAGTATAAGTACCATCTTCGGGAACCGTATTTGACTTCAGCAGATGACTGACCTTTCTCCCCCCCCCCCCCCAGCTCCCTGGCTGAAGCGATCCCTGAGACCCTTGAGGCTATCAAGACTACCGGGCTGGACCTGCTCGACTCATACAGGGAGCCGGGCTTTCCAGTCCGTGAGGATGATCGCCTGACCTTCCTTGACCAGGTGATCGCTGTTGATCTGTAAGAGGCTGCAGCAAACTGGGATGCTTTTTTCCTGCACCTCTACATTGAATTTGAGGGATTATTTTGCTCTTCTTGGGCCAGCTAGGTAGATACTCCAGGCGTTTAGGGGAGAACATTCCATAAAAATCATTGCGAATGAGGAGGACTGAGAGACGGCATTACAATATTGTACTTGCTCTCTCTTTTCTGCATAACATGTATGCTAATATCATTTATCTACCTATGCAGCTTGATGAACTGGTCACCTATCTAGACTCAAGAATGAATAGTGCAGTATATGGATTGTGGTGTGGGTAAGCCCTTGAAAGCAATTCATATGTAATTACAAGGACTATTGTGAATAGATGAACAATACCATAATACTAGCATAACCCAATATTCAGTGAATGTTTGATAGTATGGCAGGCACATGATGATTCCATAGCACTTTGGATGCAAACCTCCAAAGAGATATCCAAATAGTAGCTGTGAAGCTTGCTCACACACATATTGAGGTCACTCAACAAGCGACAGATGACGATTCATTCTGTGTTCTGCATGAATATAACAACTCATGTTCACTGGGTTAATGCTAATAGAGCTAAAGCGATGTAATATTGTAGCTGAAAACAAACACTTTCCCTTCACCACTGTGAACGCTGTGCTAATTAGAGGTCACTGATGAAGTTATCCAACCACCCATGAAGACAATTTACGTCCAGCATCTCGATACATTCACTTTTTCACAGCCATCATCAATGACAGCACTTTGTATATTACAACAGATCTATGTATTGACAACGATAGTCTATCGTATCTTTTACAAAGACATAATTACAGCAGCAAACCACAGCAACAGCACAAACTCTCCTTTGCAAACTCCAGCATCAAACAAACCTACAAACACATTGCATAACTTCTCAACACGTCTTCAAACTTTCACAACGCAGATAAAAATGGCGTTCCTAAAGGTCATTCTCCTCCTCCTCCTCCTCCTCCTCACGGCCTTGAGCCTCTCCGCCGCGTTCCCCGTCTCACTGGCGGCGGTGCGTGCCCATGCAGACCTACAGCTACGACCGCGCGCCACAGGCGACCGCGCAGGGACGAACAAGGGCCGTCAGCTCACGAGCAACGCGCCCGGATACTACAGCGGACCTTACTCTGACTTCCCTGCTCAGAACACCTGGGTCGACTACAGCACGATGGTGAGAGCCAGGCCCCCAGATTCCTCTCCCCCCCCCATCATGCAAGCATATCCACTACAAGGTTTTATAATATAATTACTGACACTTTTGTTTTAATTTTCTATATATAAAAAAAGTTCAACGACTACGCTTCGTACATGGTCGAGGCTGGTTCCACCGAGGACGACGTCGGAAACATCTACACGGCCATCAGCAGCGCTTCCGCAGCTCTGGGCGTGGACAAGCAGCTGATCCTGGGCATCATCATCCAGGAGAGCAGCGGCTACGTGGGCGTCAAGACGACCTACGATGCGGACGGTGTGCCCACAGGCGGCCTCATGCAGGCCAGCGGGTGCACGGGATTTGATGGGCAGACGAATCTGCCCCAGGTGAGTAATCATTATCTGCCTTCTCCTTTTTTTTAAAAAAAAAAACAAGAGAGAAAAGAAGAAAGAGGGGGGGGAGGGGGGAAATAAAACCGGCGAGTCAAGTAACTGACGGATATGTGTGTGTGTCAATGGATTTTTAGGCCGATGTGTTCGCGATGGTGCACTGTGGCACACAACACTTCAAGACAAACCTCAACGACTTTGGCGACCAGGAGGCTGTGGGCACCATATACCCTGCCCTGCGCGAGTACAACTCCGGCTCGGTCGACCAGAGCAACCTGTCCATTGCTCCCAACGGAGCAGGCAACCCGTGAGCTACTACCCCCTCTTTGTCTAATCCCTCCCCCTCCCCCCAGCTTTTCCCTCAGTCGCCCTGAGAATCCTCATTTTGACATGGCAACTGGTACATAACCTTATTCTTCTTTGTGCTGACTTGTGTGTGAAATGTAGCTACTACGTCTCAGACATCTCCCAGCGGATGCAGGGCTTTGTCTTCTGAAGAGATGACTTGCGGGTTGAGGGGTAAGAAGACCAGATGTGGAGAGAGAGAGAGCGGGGGATATAGATACCATTTGCTTAGGATGAAAAGGAGACCTTGTGAATGGTCTGATGCTTGAAGGATGGATGCATCATTATTTGGACAAGTTTTCTGTATTTCTTAGATCCCCTTCCCATCTTCTGTCGAAAAGACACATCAATGAGGGCAACAGATTGTCACATAAAAGATCTTTGGCTTTGCTTCATGACTACTAAATGTACTTAGAGTAAGAAGCACAGAGATGTGGCGGTTTTTACCTCAGTTCTTGGTCGTGAAATGGGTACAGTGTGCTGCATTGCCCACATTTGAGCAAGTCGGTGGGATGGACGGTGTGAATGAAAATGACACAATCTGCAACGTCAGGAATGAGTGTTCACACAAAATTGAATGTTCCGAACCGCTAAGCCACTCGCCTTGGCCGAAGTCATGTATCGAATTGTCTAGAGCCGGCTCAAGCATGAAGCCGACAAGACGTAGGACATGAACGACTTCGTAATACCACTTGGGCACCAAGGTCAGTCTGTCCCACGAGTTACGAGAAGCGAAATGGAACCAACACCTTTTACATAATCGTCAGACTTTCTACTTCTTTTTTTATTTATATAGTCTTATTTTCTTCTTCTTTGAATTTGTCCACTGAAATTGGGATTCTATGAAGGATCACCTATGATGAAAAGGAAACAAGTTTCAGGTCGACCCTGCCCTGCCCTGCCGTAATTATCTTTCCACTCAGACGCACTCCAATACTGAGCTCTCGAAGCTTGCAGCAATTATTATCCTCAATCTATAATGATATTTAAACCATACCGGGCTGTTTCAAGGTCGGATTGTGGTGTTGTTGTGTAAGAGCTCCGAGATTCGCGTCCATGGGTGAAGCCATGAGCTGTCAGTCGTATGTACATAACCTTTTTGTACAAGAAATTCCAGTGCAGTCAATATGGGACTGCTGCCGCGCCATTAGCCAGTGTAAATGCCGTCTGCACAGTTTGCCGTGTCCTGACAACAAACAGCGCCTGAACAATGCTCGAAGCACCCGTCGTGTCGTACATTTAGATAACCGGCCTCGTTGTTGGTATACGCCCACTGTCCGGCGGGGCAATCCTGGAGATGTTCATATCGTTCTCTCCCCGCAAATGCAGTCATTCCCCGTGGTGGTTTGCCGCCACTCAGGCAATGTTCATGTCCTCTCGATCGGGTTCTCCCACTTGATAGGATGCAACAAGGTGCTCCTCATACACAGCCGACCTGTGCTGTCCTTGCGGCTTTCCTCGGCCTTTCCACCGCGCAGGGTTCCTTCACCAGCACGGCCGCCGTTATCGCCGCGACCGTCGTACTGGGAGTAGCCCAGCCAACGGCGCCACCACAGGCCCGCAAACTCGCTGTTGTAGTACCAACTTGTACCTGCGTGGTTGTGTTCATTGTCGTCGTCAAAGGGAGACCCGGGACCGCCGGTGGTGTGATCCCTGCCGCCGTTGAAAGCCCAGTCAACGGCCTCGATGTCCCAGTTCCTGTCAAGGTAGACCGGGTGAGGTGCGTACACGGCCTTCAGGCCATGATGCAGCGCCATCGAGGCAGGAAACATCTCGGAGAACATGCTGTGGTGCCGACGCCATGTCTCTTCGTGCATGACTTCTAGGAGGCGACGGGACAGACGCGAGGCCGTGACAATTGCACAGCGACGGGGAGGCGTTGGCAAGCTGAGGTCATAGCCAGTCACATCTTTCTCGAAGACCCAGCCGGAGTTATCGGCGTCAAAGAGAGGGTTCAGCGTGATCAGATCGGCCTCCTCGGCCACACCGCACTCTGTCATGTTCGAGCCGACGGCACAGGAGTCTGGCAGGAAGCTCTGGCCGCGTTCCTGCGAGCGGAGCGGCTGCTTGCCAGCGAACAAGACAGGTCCCATGACGGATCGTCGGCCTGCGGCCACGACCTCCTCGTGGACCTGCTCTGTGAAGTCGGCCCAGCTGCCGTGGAAATCTGGGATGTAGTACCTCTCGGAGCGCTCCCACATCTCTTGGCGACTCTGCTTCTTGGCCCAGCTCCCGAGCCGATCGAAGAGTTCGTAGTAGTTGCCCGAGTATCGCATGTCCATCTCCCAGTTCCAGAAGTGCTCGTATTCGGGATGCATCATGGCGAAATGCTGCAGTGGCATGTGTGCAGACCGGTAGACCCCGTAGACGTCGCTCATGGATGGGTTTTCCACCGGCTCTCCCCAATAGCCGGGATAAAGCAACCGCATCTGGTCCTCGGACCAGAGGGTTGTGATGGAGTGGAACTCACCCGGCATGTTCATATCCAGGACGCTCTGTACCGTCTCCCCGTCCGCCCAGATAGGAACCGAGTTGTCCTTGACGTGAAGCAGGAAGTGAACATCGTACTCCCCACCCGATCGCAGCGACAGCTCGGAGATCATGGCGCGGAAGTTCAGAATGGTCAGGTGCGTCCATTGGAAGCCGACGTAGGTGCGGACGACGACGGCGATGCGGCCAATCTTCACCTTGCCGTCAGAGCCAAGGCGAGACTGTGCGTCCCTGGTGCTGGTCGACTGATCACTCTCACCAAGCTCCTCGGCACCCAGGAACCGTTGTCGGTTTGACTCGTGGCATTGACGTTGCAGCCTTCCCCAGTCCACCTTGTGATAGTCAATCTTTCCAGTCTTGCTCCATACAACTTCGCTGCCCTGGCTCTCGGTGTCCATACCCTCTCCGACCCCACCGTCCCTCAGGCTGTAGCCCAGACCATACGGTCCGTATCGGCCAAAACGGTCGTAACAAATGTCCTCTCGGAGGCCCAGTAGGCTATAGGACCCGATTGCCGGCCGGGCAACGCCCTGCGGAATACCGTCGTAGACATACAAATCGGGAACAGGAATGGTCTTCTCCTCATCAAGGTAGCATGTCTCCACAGGATAGAACTTGTCGGTGTACTCGGATGAGTTGTAGTCAGGGTGAGGTGCGTAGGGCCTTGGAGTCGGCACCTCATCGCTGACCTCGACAGTGATGGTCGGCGGAGTGTCTTCCTTGACAGGGAACTCGGGGATATAGTCCTTCAGCGAGACCAGGGTCTTGATGCCATTGTAGAAGCCGTCCATGCTAGTAGAGATCCATCAGCCTCAAGTTGTACTCAACCGGCAGCAAAAACCTGGGACCAGAACTTACTGCTTGTATTTGAGCCAGTGGATGCCACCGTCATTGCTGTACACCTGCTGCTGGTCCTCGGTGGCGGCACCTTGGTTGCCCTTCGTATAGCTCTGGATGTCAGAAGTGGCCGTGTCTTCAGAAGTACTGTCAATGCCGTCCAGACCCATGCTGCTGCCACCATGACCACCCGTGGACGCACTGGTTGTTGTAACGGTGGTGATGGTGGTGCTGCTGCTGCCATCGGTGGACTTGGCGTCGTCCCCTTTGCCAAAATCGACCAGATGATCTAGGATCCTGCTGTGCTTGGTGTTGACCCCGCCTGAAAACAGCATGAGGCACAAGATGAAGGTGGCGGTGATGGCCCATAGTATGACGCGCCGATAGAAGCAGTGGCTGAGAAGTGCGCGGACAGGAAATCTAGGCGAAGACTGAACTGGCAGGGGTAGCATGGCTTCGCTCTTTCGTGACGAGGGTGACGAGTTCCTCGATGAGGTGTTGGATCGTGGCAGACATGAGCGCTTCTCCATGGTATATGTGAAGATGACAGAGAGGTGAGGAGAAGGAGGGAGAAAGAGGGTGTTGAAGCTGCTCGAGGAGGAGGGGAGGAAAGGAGAAAGAAAAAAGGGGGAGGGGGGCGATCGTGGGGGCGGCGAGCAGCTTCAGCAACGATGTACTCCCCAGGCTGGCATACACGAGGTCACGATAGTTGATCGTGTAGCAGCCTCCAAAAGTTGGTATCGAAGAGTTGAGAAAATGGCTCGACAGCCGACAGCCCGGTCTAGTTTGACCAGGTCTGAGTTGAGGAAGGTTCGACAAGATTAGTTCAGCTGTGAAAAGTGAAGGAGGACCTGCGTCACTTCATCTGCAGTCACAGGGAAGGAGCGTAGTAGTCGAAGGGGTGCAATAGACAATGTCGAGGCACTAAGAAAGAAACGGTCGGGTTGACGTCGTCGATCAAACGCGGATAAGGCCAGGAAAAGGAAGATGGCGGGCCGTCGTCGATGTTAAATTTGACGTATGAGATGAGGGCGTATGCTGCAGTGACCGTCAAGATGCAAGACAAGGAAGGCAGACTTGCCGAGTGTGTATGGTTGTTAAAAGTTTGCGAGTACAGGTCAGAAGAAAAAAAACAGACGAGGTGAAGTGAGGATGAGGATCGGGAGGAGGAGCGGGAGGGTGGCAGGAGAAAATAGATGGACTCTCCCCCTCGGCCTGGCTAGAGTTTCGAGTGGTCTGTGTCTGCCACAAGAAGGAAAAATGAAAAAATAAAATAAAAAATCAGCCTAACTTCAGGTGGAGGTAAGGTGCCGGACATTGAAATTACAGAAAGTGAAGTTGAACCAAGAAGATGAAAAGCTGGAGTGCCACTGGGTGAGGGAAACAGTAGACAGGGCCAAACAAATCACTGGAGATACAAGGTACTTGTCGTGACAAAGTCTCCACTCACTCGAGGCTTGCCATGCAGAAGCACCATGTAGCAGCCCAAAGGAAGGAGGCCTGGAGGGAGGTTTGGTCTGGGCTTGTACCAGCTGTACTATGGTACTATTACGATGTACACAGCAGCAGTAGGACGATCTCGGTGGACCCTTACGATGATACGGCTCAAAACTGTAACACTGGATTAGGTGCGAGCGAGGTACCACCCTCCTCCATACATGCGGTGCAAGCTGCGCTCTGATACCTGGGCGACCTCAACCCCCTGCCACAGCAAGACAGGGAACCCCCCTCCACCCAGTTCTCACAAACCTGGGCCACTGCAGATCCGCTAGATCCCGCCTGAGGGCCCTGCATCTTCAGGGCCTCCTCGCCTGGACCAGTCCACGGCACCTTCTTCTGCGGTATTCACAGCTTCAACACCAACTGAGTAGCTGGACTTGGGCATACAACTGGATTGTTGAAGAATTGGCAGCCGTTCGCGCGTCATCCATACCATCTTCATTGCTCTGAGCATCATCAGTTCAATTCCCCCCCCACCTGCTATTCGTTGGCCCCCACCCCCCTTCTCCTTCGAGCACTCCTTGAACCGGACATGTACCGTAAGCCAGAGGAGGAGACAGACCTGTCCGGCTTGAGCTGACTGTGTAAGCAAAAGCCCTCGGGAGTCCCTAGAATCCTACAGGAGTCGGTCTGGCCAGGGATTTCTGTCCTCGAGATATTATTCTCGACAAGCTTAAGCCAGCGACAGTCTCCGCTTCCCGCAGGCTCGGCCGAGGTCCCAACCACTTACCATAGTATAGTGTCACGGTCCTCGCCACACAGGCAGACCATCGTCACACCGCGGATGCAGTGCTACGCGACTTTGTGCTCCGGGAAACGAAAAGACGGAATATTCTCTTGCGTCTACGTCCTTGAGAAATCCGGGGTCAGGTTTCAGCTTTTGTGCTTTCATACCCTTTTCCCTGTGCGGCAGTCGTCCTCGAGCAGTAAAGCGGTCGTCGGGCTGGTCGAGAGCTAGACCCAGATCTAGAGCCAGAGCCTAAAAACAAAAGAACAATCGGTCCGTCCACCTGCAAGAGGCTCTGCACTATGTAATCTCAATATTTCGGGTGGCGGCTGACAGGCAACGCGTCCCACAGCAGGTAGTTCCCCTATGGCACCATGCAGGTCCCCAGCTGGACGACCCCCCGATTGAGGAAACCGAGAATTCTGTGTGTGGCCTACTTTTCTTCCCTCACACTCACATCAGATGATCTCATGGCTGGCCCGGTTCGGATCCGCGGCTGCTCCAGCTGTTGGATAATGTTCCAACGACGTCGAACTCCGGCTGTGTCAGAAACCAAAACAATCATGATGCGGCGTGATCTTGTCATGGCGCTAAGCGCCAAGCCGCCACGACTGCCGAGCGGTGGCGCCAACGTGCGATCACCCAGAGCCTCGGGGACAAGCTTTCTCGAACCCCCTCCTTCCCCCCCCCTTTGGCGGGCCATGGATGGGGGAGGAGGGTGGAGGGGCGGGGGCAGTGGGCATGCGATCCTACCAAGCCCTGCCTACTATGACAACACACGCGCAGGTAACCCTTGCTGTTCTTTGCCAAGAAGTATCACACGAAGGGCTAACCGGGAATTTTGCTTCTTAACCATATAAAATAAGCCACTCCTGTGTGTGGGCCTGCATCTTCTGGAGTCAGAAAAGGGGCAAAGATCGTCGTCTTTATCTATATTCTCCTGTCCATCCATCTCACGATTTGGATGTACACATGAGGCCTGGGAGGAGGATGAGTCTCGATCTGTACACACATTTTAGGATACGATGGCGCAAAGCCTGACCACCCTTGAGAACCAGACAGAAGTAAAATTACCTGGCCACCTGGCCACCTGGCCACCAGGGCAAACAGGCCAGGCGACCAGAGCGCCATCTGCCCCGATTCGGTAAAGAAGAACCCAGAGGGGCGTGGGGAATGGCTGAAACGCGCCTCGAGCTTTGCGTCAAGCAGCCGAGACCTTCATCGTCTTGACTTTTGGAGGAACCAAGCCAGTCTCATCCCAAATCCCGCCGGGGTTATTCTCGGAAACTCGAGGGTCCTAAGAATAAGGCCGCAGATGATCTGCGCTCACCTTGATGCTTGTCTTGGTTCCTCGCCGTCGTTCAGCCTCGTCGCAGCCACGCCTTCTGATTCCCACAACTATTAGTCAAACTCTGCAGCGACCTTTTTTTCTTCTTCTTCTTCTTCTCCACGAATCTGTTTCTTTTTTTTTTCTTCCCCCTCTTACATATTCATCAATCTCCTCCATTCTGATTGCCACAATTAGACACTCCAATTTCGAGGTACGTATTTTATCAGGCCAGATCATGGGTAGCGGCACCTCGTCACCAGGTCGAGACGGGTTGTTACCTCGCACGGGGTTTGCTAACCCGCCCTACTTCATCTCGCAACTTGCTTGTACAAGACTCATCTTCCTCTTAATTTTCCTCCCATTGAACTTCTTACAGTGGTATGGCACTAGATGCGCCTGTCAAAAGTTGCTACTATATACAGCACATGGAGGATATAGCGCAAGACGTACCTGGCCATGGTGTCAGCTCACCTGCGCCTACAGGATGACAGGCTCCGCCAATAAATACATTAGTACCAACTATTCTAGTATGCCCGAGAGAGAGAGAGAGAGAGAGAGAGAGAGAGGTGACATGACCACACCACCACCAAGCGAGGTAGGACAATCCTCCCAGAGAAGAACCAGAATCCACTATGGTACATTCAGCCCTGTATCTACACCCCACTCCTCGGACAAAGCAGGTTTGGAATCGCAAGACCAAAACCGAGCATTGGAACATAAAAAAAGAATGATCTTTCATAGTCTGTTTTGCCAAACAGGTCTTGAGGGCCGTCTACCAAAATCTTCCAGCGCGTTCGCCGTGACGTTTGACGACGGAAGGGGGTGGGGAGAGACAGAAAAATTTCGTCTGATGTCTCCTCCAGGTTTTTCTCCTCCTTCCCCAATCCAATCCCTCCAACTCAATGTGTCTCATGCGGCAATATCCAGAGACTCTAACCGCCACAGCTCGACTTAACTCGCGCAAAAGCAAGCCCTGGCTGACCAATCGTATATTCGATACAAAAAACTACGGTATAATTATAATAACAATCATAAACATTCCCCCAAGGATCAATGGGGGTAGCATTGGCTGGCAAGGTGCCATCAGTGACGACGACGCCGACGACGCCGACGCCGCCCTCGTTGCCACCCACCATCCAACCCCCCAACCCCCCTTGCTATTGCATGGAGACCGAGATTTCGGAAATCCCACCGTCGCCGCGTAGACTTTGCTGACGTTACCCTGCTCACCTGGCTGCCTGGCTGCCTGTCTGCAGGAAAGTTAAATGTGGACAAACAGGATCAACTGTGCGGCATTAGATAGATTGGCTGGCTGACAAAGCGCGCAGGCTGGGGACAATACACTATCTTGGGGGTGTGGGGAGGGGGGGGGGGCGGGAATGCGGTGGTTGGTTGGTTGGTTGGTTGATTGTCTCATGAACAATTTTCCAAGAGAAGAGATGTAGGTCGGGGAGAAAACCCCTCCCCTCTTCTTGTTCATTATAATCTTATCACTGCTTTGGATTGGCAGCTTATGGTGGTTTTTTTTTGGGGGGGGGGAGGGGGGTTAGCCATACATGCCCGATTTTTTGTAGACGGGGAAGTCATGCTGAGGTTTCATATGGTAGTTGTTGTTATTTCATGCCGTTGATTTACAGCTTTGCGCCGTTGTAGGCAAGGCGTCATCGTGGCTCAGATCCCCCTCAACTGGAAGACGGCGATGTGAAGGTCGCGAGGGGGAGATGTGTGTGTGTGAGAGGCTATCGCATTCAGTGATGCCCCTGATAGGAATTCTTGGGGGGTTTTTCCTGGCTCGTTACCCAACAATTCCTTCTTCTCAGCCTTTATAGCGTAAACTCTCGTTCAGGAGTCAAGCCTCTCTCTTCTCTCCCGTCCTCCAGCATTATCACCGCCTTTCTCTCATCGGCCAGTCTGCTCTCCGCTAGCAGCTAGCATCTCGGCACCAGACTCCAGGCCTTCTACCGGCCCCGTATCTGCCCGACCTTTAACCACTGCCTTCTTCTTCTTCTTCTCCTCCTTCTCCTCCAGGTCCGGACGCATCACCATCAGCCCCTGCTCGTGATTCGTAGTCTCGTTGTTGAGACCCTCGGCCCCGCCACGCGCCTCGACATCTCCGTCCAGCCCACCTATCTGGCTACCTTGGACCTTCTTCTCCTTCTTCCCAGACTTCTTCTCGCGGACCCCTCCCAGGCCGCGTTTCGCCCTCCTCTTGGCGTCCACGCGCTCCCTCCAGCCACGGCCCCAGACGATAGTAGCCCACGTGCCCAGTGCGCTCACCACCAAGAAGGCGGCGCTGATGGTGCTGAACCAACCGACGCCGACCCTCTCAACGGCAGGCAGGACGACAGCCGTGCCCAGGCAGGCGAAGAGGTACCGCATAAAGTAGTTGCCCGCGATGACATCGCTTCCGCGGCCCTGCATCACGTCCAGGCAGTACGTGTTGAGGCTGGGAAAACAAAAGAGCTGTGCGACCCCCTGCAGGAACAGCGTCACCACCACCAGCGCGATCCCGCCCACATTCTTCTCCACCGCCCACCCGTACACCAGGACGCACGCCGGGATGGCCACCCCGAGAAAGGGCAGTGCAGACCGCATCCTGTCCTCGGGAATCCGGGCGTGCGAGATCCGAATATACTTTCGGACGACGTGGTCGGCGTACCGGCCGCCCATGAAGGTTCCCACCAGGTAGCCTGCGCCGGGGGCGAGGTAGAAAAGGCCGGACTGCATCGGCGACGTGAGGTGGAAGCGCGGGTTGAGGACGTAGCGGATCGGCGTGAGGAGGGAGTACATGTTCCAGACGAGGGACGCGCTGGCAATCCCTGCGAGTAAGCTGTGAAAAGGCCGGGTCTGATATTAGCCTCCCTGAGCGGAGAGTAGAACGCGATGCAAATGCAGTTGAAAGAAGAGGGTTGGGTGGTGGGAGGGGGGTGGGGGAATGGAGTGTTAATTTTCTTGTCCTTTTTTTTTTTCTTTTTCGAAAATACCCCCCCCCCCCCAAAAAAAAAAGAAACACCAGCTGACTTACAGATTAGGATAGGTGAACATTAATTTCAGCACCTTCCACGGGTTCACCATTCTTCCCAACACGGCTGCCTTCTTCTTGCTCAAGCCCTGCAGGTCGTCATACTTCTTATGATGGATCGTCTCTGGGAGGAGGAAGAAGGCGCCCATCGCCGAGACACCGGACAGCGCCGTCTGTACCCAGAAAATCACGCGCCAGGAGGTGTAAGTGACTACGATGCCGCCGACAAAAGGTCCAACGGCGGGGCCGATGAGTGTGCCACTCATGAACCAGCCCATTGCTGTGGCGCGTTCCGTCGGGCGATAGATATCCCTGACAGGAGAGCGGGTCAGTCTCGCCGGGAGAGGGGGGGGAGGATTCAACATGGAAGCCATTATGACGCAGGAAGTATCTATATGCACTCACTGAAGACATGCCGAGCCGACGAGCAGGAAGGCCGTGCCCTCAAAAGCTGTCAGGATACGAAAGACGAAGAAGGCGGCCAGATTCGGGGCCAGAGCCGTTCCAATACTGCAGGCAAAGAAGAGGAACGCGGTAACACATGTGATCTATAGGAAAGGGAGTTGCCTTGGCCGTCAGTATAGGCCCTTGTCCAAAGTCTTGAGAGCCCCAGCGGGAGACCGGTTCACTCACCGTCTTCCTTCCCCAAACCTCACTGAAGGGACCCCACACAATGGGCGAGATGCCCATGAACAGCATGTAGAGCGCATTGGTAACGTCGACAATGGACCCCGTCGTGTGGAACTCGGCGGCCACCTCTGGCGTGGCCGAGAGCACAGTGGTGGACGAGATGGGCGCCAGGAACGAGCAGAAGGACAGCAAGACGACAATGACCAGTTTTCGTTGATCGGAGAACCTGTTATAGACAGAGTCTGGCACCTCGACAAACGACGTGTAGTGCTCTACGGGGTTGTCTGGGCCTAAGGAGACGTTGGTGGGGATACGCCTCACCTGCGGGCTGGGGTCTCGCTGCTCGTGATGATGTGTCGAGCTCCTGTGGTGGGTTGATGTCGTCGAGGAGTCGTCATCGTCGTCATCGTCGACATCGTCATCGACACCGTCCTCCTGACCTGACAGCGTCGTGGTCCAGTGGTGGTGTTCCTCCTTCTCTTCTGTTCGTCCCGCCTCTAGGTCGTGACTGTTTTGATCTTTCTCACCATGCCTATACTTGATGTCCTGCTGGTTCACAGTAGCAGCAGTAATAGTATCCAGCGATGTGCCGCTGGTGTTGTTGCTGCTGCTGCCGACACCATCGGGTTCATTCTTGGTAATGGTCGCCATTGGAACATGAAACTGCTTAGAGCGCCTTCTTTTTCAGGATGATAGTGAAGAGTAAAGACTGCATAGCAGGCAATACCTCGCACTCTGGAAGTGAGGAGACCAGACCTTGCTTGACGAGTAGGCACATGAAAATGTGCGTAGTATGATGATGATGATAATAATGACGATCAAAGAGTGGGTTTGAGCAGTCGAGCCGTTCAAGCGGATTCCAGAGAATACTCCCCCCAGAAAAGACAGTATCCACGTCGGGAAACAACTTAATCGAGGAAGAGTCGATCACCTCGATCGATTCGGCTATTACAGGGGGGGGGGAAGAGAGAACGGAGGGAGCACACCGATGGCAGCAAAGAAAGAGAGGAAAAAGAAGAACAAGAAAGAAGAAAAGAAAGAAAAAAAAGGTTAGAAGATAGGAAGGAAGGGTTGCCTCTTATCTACCTACCTACCATGAAATCTCGGCTGTTCCCAAAAAAAAAAAAAAAAACCTGCATGAAGCCCGCAGCGTCTGGGCCATTCTTTCGGCAGCAAGGCAAATCCTCTGTGGATGGACGAACGAGGACCAAGAGTCATCATCCAGCATCGGTCGAGCCCTTCCCGTATCAGTTCCCTCGACACGACGAAAGGGCGCCCACACCCCCACCACCTTCTTTCCCCGGACTGGCACGCTGCGTGTCCGACCATCGGTGGTGGAGCGGCAAGGCGGGAGTGGCTGGCCGGGTTGATGGAAGAGAGACCTATGAGGACGACGCCAGGCCGTGGTTTGATACCCCGTCAAGATGGGCCAGCCCGCCGTCTCCGTCCATGGTAGGCTCTTCTTTGGCACAAGAGAGTGTCCCAGGGTTGCCTATTTGCGGGCTTATTTCCACAGAATAGCCGCTCGCAGCATGGCCGTGCTGTTGTACTTTGATCACTTGCAGTCAGTCAGCGGCTCGAAGAGTCGAGAAGGAAACACCTGTAAGGGGTGCTATATGGTACAGCAGCAGGTAGACGCCAGGCAGGTGAGTGAATGGATGAATGCCGTCTGGACACTCTGCTGCTGCTGCTCGATGGGAGAGGGTCGGCCAGCCAGCCAGCCTGACGATCTATGAGATCCGTGGTACAGGATTTGGCAGGTTCGGCTGCAGTGTGGCAGCAAGCTCTGTTCCCAAGGTTTCAGTGCCTGTATGTGTGAGTAAACTATGTCATACGTACATAGTAACGATAGATGCGAACCGTGAGCCGTCGTCAAGGAGAGGAGGTGCAATTAATTCGTGTCGACAAGCAATGCTTTGGTGCTGTATGTACTGTAGTAGGAGGATGACCAAAGCACAAGTCCGCACGCCGGCTATCTCTCCCGAGTCCCGACGTGCGATGCACTAAACTACTTGATATGGAAGCATCATTCCGATCGCGGGGGAGCCTTAGACTGGCGTCTGGCTTCTGAGTCAGCAGCGGTTATCGACGTGAGTTCTGATTGGCCAGCCCTCTCCTTCCTTCCTCGCCATCACGACTACTACTACCACCACCACCACAACCACCACCGGCCCTCATTGGTTTTTTCTAGGGGAAAAGACAGGGATTATTAACACTACTTGAGGCCATGTCGTCATATACAAAAGAGAAAGGAGATCGGAAACTGGCCGACGAACGGAGTGAGACGCCCTGCGCTGTCATGACCGCACCGGCCCTTCTAACCCCGGCTACCGTGTTGACCCTGAGATACCCTCTATCTAAGGAGTCAGTCAGTCAGTCATCTGTCAGGTTGGCAGATCTACACATACAGGACTAGGCTGCCAAAAAAAAAAAAAAATTACTGCTCTCCACGACAAGAAACCTCACGATCAACCTGTACCAAGGCCGCTCACACATACACACACACACACTCTCTCTCTCTCTCTGTGTCTGTCTCAGCTCGATACTCCCCTGCACCTCGTCCAGGTCTGGTCAGGCGAGGCTCCATCGAGTTTGCCCGATCACCCCTCCCACACTCGCGCGCGCGCGCACAAACACACACACACACACACAAACACCCACATGCCATAGAATGTGTTGTTCATCCCGTGTAGCGCAATAAGACGACCAAAATTTCCCCCAAGTCACGTTCGCAGTTTCTCGAGTACCGTTACTTTCCATGCCAGTGCTTGTTATTATCGGCGTGGCATCCCAGCATGTTCCGAAAGAAAGACAGACCAGGATTTCCTGCTCGCGGGTTTGCGGGACAACCACTGATACTCTCTCCATGCCAGTCCCTGCAGGATGCTCACGACGGAACTATTGCTTCGGGCTGGAAGTTGATCTTACCTTAAGAGGTAGGATCGGACCTAAGATATTCAAGGCCAGGAAAACAATTCTTCAATTTGCCTCTCATCTCCCCCATATGTGTAGGTATCTCTAAGTACGTTAGGCTGACAACCAGGTGCCATTTGAAAAGACACGGTAAGCAAGCCAAAGAAAAAGAAGAAGAGAAAGAAAGAAAACAAGAGAGAGAAACGAAAGCCTCCCATCTCATCTTTTCGAGCAACTTATACCCAGGACGATGAGCACTATTCAGAAGAAAAGAAGCAAAGTACCAAAACCCCCCCCCCCCAACCGTCAAGCTTCACAATTCTACTAGCCAAAGCAAACGGGAAATAAAATCATCACTTCCACCTAAAACCCCCTCCCCACCCCCCGGCCACCCGTTTCCCCTCCCAAGTTTCTCATCTGGCCCTGAGGTCAAAATAAACGCAACTCGGGTGATATCATCACAGAAAGAAAGAAAGAAACAAGACTACCAGCCGTAATGTCGTTGTCGAGAAAAGAAGCAGCAGCGATAGCAGCAGCGGTGGCTGCTGTGAAATCAAATGGGTAATCGATTCGTAAATGTGGATATGATATCGAGAAAGTCAAAAGTTGCGGTAATCATCTGAAAAAAATAAGGTGTTGTAAGAAGTCTCGAAGGGGATCCTGCGCCGTGCAGAAGAGGATCGCGGCCCGACACAGTTGAGTTGGTCTGAATTCGAAGTGGAAAAAAAAGATGGTGTGATAACCCGTCTGGGTGGTGTTGTTCCGACGACAGTTTTCCAACAGACACGTCAAAACTGCGGCGGCACCGAAGCAGACCTTGGGAGGCTTCCTAGGGTCTTGGGTCCAAGGCGAGGAGGACAAGTACTCCTGCGCAGCCCAAAGCCACCAGGCACGACGCGCAGCTAACGCGAGGGTGCGCCGTCAATAGGACTCGTGGGGTGGCTCTTCACCCCACCGAGGTCGCCCGACCCAGTCTTCCGCAGTGCCTGGGTCATCGTCTCCACGTTGACCTCGCCAGGGATGCCCATGGGCGGGATAGACGGAGACATGGACAGACTGGTCGACACGGGGCTACCGAGGGGCTTCCTGCTGGGCGAAGTCTCAATGCCCCTCAGCGATGCGGACTTGCTGTTCGGCGGAGAGGTACCTGCTCCGCCGGTCGTCGAGGAGACAGGCGAGCGAATCGGGGACGGGGACCGATGATCTATGCCGCCCATGGACGAGATGCTCGTGAGACCCGCGAGGTGGATCGATTCTCGTGAGCCTGCCAGACCTCCGTGGCCCTGGTGTTCCGCCTGTACGACGTCTGCAAAGCTGATGAAGCTCAGACGGCGCACGTCTGCGCTGTTATCGGGGCTACCAGAGTTGCTGCCCGAGTCCATGGGGTCTGCCAGCGCCCTGAAGTCGGCTGCGGACAGGCTAGCGGCGAGGTCATCCTGCCAGCTGGTCGACGTGTTGTCTGGAATCCCGGCCACGTTGACCGCGACAGCAGCAGGCTGGTGGTTGGCATGTGTGATGATCTCGACGGTATCAGTATCGAGACGATCATCGGTGATTGCCTCGGAGGAGGCGTCCAGGACAGGTGGGACGTGGTCTTCCGTTATGATATGGCTCGGGATGGCGGGCGAGTTCGGGATCAATGCTGCTTCCTGGACGTCGCGCTCAAAGATCTGGCTGCCGGCCGGCGAGGATAGCCTTGGTGATGGAGAAGAGAGGCCGCGATTCGGCGACGAGGGCATACCAGGGACAGGGCTGTGGGTTCGGGCGGGTGATTTCGTCGATCTCGGCTGCTTCGTGAGCCTGTTGGAGGTGGTGGTGGAAGCCGCCGCCGGGTCTGAGCGTGACGCTGCCTGCCCGGGTTCGTCTGCCTTCTTCTTGCCAATCCCGAAGAGTCCTCGCACCTTGTTTTTCTTTGCGGGCTTGTTAGTCTCTGGTGTGGTAGTATCTGGTCCAGCTCCTCTTTCTCGTACCTTGTCGCCCTTCTGTGTCGAAGCAGGCTCGAATGGTTCTGCTAATGTGGGCGGCTGGGCGGAAGCCCCGCTCTGGGGTGGTACCGTACCGGCCAGACTCATTTTTGTGGGATGTTATGTCTTGGGGATGTGTGGGTGTGATGACTCGAAATGTGGTTGTCTCTCTTGAATCGTCGGGAATTTGTGTTGGCGGTTGCAATGCCCGGGAAGACGGACAAAGGTTGGGATAGATGGATGGGTGGGTGGGTGGATGGATGTCTTTTGTTTTGGGTTCAGGAGCTAGGAGCTCAACGGGTGCGGAGCCTGCGAGATCAAACAGATTATATGTCAATGAGATGTTATCTCCTGAGGATTGGCAACGATGCCGTCACAATTCCCACTTGACAGCGCGGCGGGTGGAGTGACAGCAGATCTGACAAGTGATGGGCAGATAGTAGGACGTGGGTTATCTGAAGGGAGGAGGGTGGGAGGGGTGGGAGGGGTTGGAAGAAAAACAAAACCGGTCACGAGCGACGGGATCTCACGGGTGGCCGGTGATGGGACAGGAGGAGTCGGACCCCGGGTGCAACGAATAACAGAAACTCGTCTTCTTGATCACACCTACCTCAACAGGTCGCCCCTTGTTCTAGGCCCTTGATCCACTTCAGTCGGTCGCGAGCCACGCGCACACACGAGACAAGGCGGGAGCGGTCCTCTATTGGGGTTGGACGTATGGTCTGGACGTTGTTCGAGTTGAAAAAAATGAACGCGGAAAACCGCCGACGAAAAGTGAGCGCTATCTGTTGTTGCCGGTGGCGACTTGTGATGCAGCTCGTAGGAGAAGTAAATAAAAGTCGGTTCGTCTGTGGCGCTTGGACCCGAGTGAGTAATTATACAACCTCGGAGGATCCCAGGAGCTTCCTGTCGAGATAATAAGGAGAAGAGGAAGGGGAGAAAGGCGAAGGGGAAGAAGAAGAAGAAGAAAAATGCAGTAGCCTTTTCGTAATACAAAGAGGGTAGTACTGTATGCCGGTGGCACTTGGCTGCAGAAGGGCTAGATCTTGCAGCTGCATGCGAGGTTTCCGAGGCGCAGCAGCAACATGCAGTACGAAGTGAAGTACCAGCAGCAACGGATGGCTGGCTGGCTGGCTGGCTGAACCTGACTGGGGGATAGCAAGCAGGAGTGGGACCTGACAGATATTGTGGAAACGTTTGTGAGGAGCTGACGATGGCGGGAGAGAAGCTGTCCTGGGTGGGTTTTTTATGTTATAGTACGAAGCCCTTGGGCTGGGGGTTGGGAAGGAGGGGTCGGGGTCGCCAAGGCACAGGTCAAGGCAGGAACAGGTCAGGTCCCTGAAAAGAGGTCTGGAGGGTAGAGAGGCATGGGGGCACATGGGGGCGACCCCCTATACCACTATAGTACGACGGATGGGCTGGCGCCATCAAACTTGGAGGACCGCCTGAAGATCCACCACCATGTCTGGCGATGACGAGGCGGGACGGTCGACAGCCCAAACTTGTTTTGCACGACCATGACAGAAGCAAAAACCTTAACTGACCAGGAACCACACCAGCACCTGACTGGCCTTTTAAAACAAGGGCTATCATGTGTCATCTGGGGCTTTAAATAAAATTCCCTACCCCTCTTTAGTTATACTTGCTCGCCAGATTCTGTAGTTTATGCAAAACCAAAAAAAAACAAAAAAACAAAAAAAGGTAATTCTTGTCAAATCGCTTGTAAGGCTGCACAAGTACACCTGGGAGGATCACCATCGCAGGATTCCAAAAATGTCGTTGCAGATTTTCCAAGGTAAAAGCAGTGCAACCCGCCCTTCCCGGACGAGGTCGTTGCAACGATGACGATGCTGGCTGCGAATGGCATGGCCATGGCCCCCCTAGCAATCTGCCGAAACCCTAACTGATCGTTTCCGCCAGACCTGTCCTCAATCAACCTCCTCCTCTTCTTGTGATGGAAAAATTCTACCTTTATCCGCTGCGATTATCCCAGAAACATACTATGTAAAGTAGTGTTGCATTGACCGGAGTCAGACCCAGGGGAGGTGTGTGTCGCATAGAGTACTCATCAGCCGCAGATTTCAGGACCAGCCCAAGTACACCATGTCATTCCTTGCCCAAGTATTCTCCCATGTACCCCTCCCATCATATGGAGTATTATTATTATCACCTACACCTGCGCTCTATGGGGCAAAAAATAGAAAGAAAAAAAAATAATTACTTATTTCTATTTTATTTATTCCCAAAAAAAAAAAAATAGACACGTCGCGGAAGGGGAACCCAGGTTGCTTCCCGCATCATCAGCGCCCTGCAGCGCACTGCGTCGTACACACACACACACACACAGCCTCGGGAAGCGCTGTTTTATCTTTGGTGTCCCCGTTATTAGATGCTCTCAGCCACACAACCCGCATGCTACCTTAATGCAGGCCATTGGTTGCCCTGCGCGCGTATGCAGCCAGGGCACTCAAATTTGGTGGCCCCAGTGAGATAGGGTGCGTGGGTGGGTGCCTGACCAGTACTGTGTAGTAATTAGCGCCCATATTGTTTTTTTCTTCTTCCTCCTCCTCCTCCTCCTCCTTCTCCTACTGGTATACAAACGAGAGAGTCCTTCAAAGGAAGAAAACCCACAATCACGGCTTGGGGGCTGCGTAGCAACGACGCACTTGTTTGTAACCCCACCCCCACCCCCTCGTCCTACCGGATTGCATTTCATCTATGTATTTGATATGCAAACAGTCTAGACCCCTCGTGGGCCTAACTTGGGCGAAATCCATCCAAGATGCCTTGTTGCCTCACTACGGCTCATTTTCAGCGCAATTTGGAGGTTCAGAATGGCTGGGGAAAGCCACATTGGCCCTCTCGCCGATCAACGCACCCGAGTCCCTCGCGTATGTATGTATGTATGTATGTACGTAGGTATCTATATGTCTCGCGGGCTTTTTTGGGAGGTTTGTGTCCGACACGAAAGGAAGAAAGAAAAGGCAAAAAAAAAAACAAAAAAAAAAAGAATTAGTCGGCCTGCGCGAGACATCTTCTTCCGACACGCCTCCGGGCGCCCCGGTGAGGGGGGGGGGGGGGTGGACAACCCAAAGATTTCCTTACTCCTCTCCCAACGTCGCACAACATTATGTAAATGTCTCAAGCATGCATACACGCATGCAAAGCATCGGTGTGCAAAGAAGCCAACGGGAAGGGCCTTCACCCTTGCGGCGGCCGCCGCCAAGCTCTTCTATCTCTCTCTCTCTCTCTCTCTCTCAGAGTCATCTATCTGCCGAAGCAGTCCCACTGATGGTGGTGGTGGGATGGCTCCAAGCCCTTGGACTATCGATGTGAGAGCCAGCGGAGCGGTCTGTCCGCCACGCAGCCCGCCACGCAGCCCTCTTACGAACGTCTAAAATGATACCGTGTGACTCGTCAAGCAAGAAAGCAAAGGAGGGAATGACAAAGCAACAAGCAGCGGTCAGTATGTCTCTGGAAAAAAGAAAGAAGAAAAAAAGGCGTGAGAAAGTAAGCTTGTGGTCTTGGTTTCCCGGAAGCCCCCAGGTTCGCGGGCTGACCGAGTTTTCGCTCCGGTGAATGGGCTGGCCTGGAGCAGAGCCAGCCAAGACCGAGACAGAGCATTGGGCTCAAGGCTAGTCTCACACAATCATCCAAGCATGACTGTGTTCACGTATCCGAAACGTTCTGATCTGCTGTGTGAGCAGAGTCGGGGCGTACTTTGCGCACGGCATGGATGAGTGGTGGGGGGGAATGATCAAGTCAAGAGGTATCAAGAACAATCCATTGAAAGATCCAACTTTGTGTGAATGGCCCAGCTCCCTTCCTTTCAACCAACCCCAAGCATGCCTTCATGTATCCACCTTTGCCCCTAGACTACCGACCACCGACAAACGTCCATTTTCACCAGCAAAGCACCGGGAAAGAAAAAGAAAAAAGAAAAAAGAAGAAAAAAAAGAAGAGAGAGGAAAAGAGTTTGAAGCACGCATGTCGCTGAGCCACTAGCTGCCTCGTTGACTGGAGCCAAGACCCAGGCTCGTCATGAGGGCTCCTACACCTGTTCCACCCTCCCTCCCCACCTCCACAGGAGGGGGGCCCCAGCCTCGATATATGATCAATGACCACGATGAGACAAACCACGCAAAGATCGTTGCTTGGAGATGAAGGAGGGGGAAAAGACAGAACCGCACCCAAGGGGCAAAACGAAGAATCCAAACTGCGAGTGTGTGCGAAGCGTCCAAGACACTGGATACTGCAGACCAACCACCGACGGCCTCCTCAAGAAAAGTAATAAAGAAAAGGTATACAAGACAAATCTACTCAGCTAAAAATGGCCAGATCCAAAGGGGGGGAAAACAAAAAACAAAAAACAATGGACTATTCTCATATACTGTTGCTCCCGCCCGAACAAGTATTGTGGCCCATTAGACGCATAAACGCGAAGCGAAGTAAGAGTGAAGGGAGGCCCTTTCAAAAGACAAGGAGGTATCTTGCGCGCATGAGGAGCCACAGGCCGCGACGCCGCAACGCCGTAAACGCCTTCCCTTAGAAAGCATTTCCTCCGAGAATACCAAAATCTGTCATCCAGGCAGTCAAGATCAATGTACGTCCACTGCAGCTCTTCCCAAGAGCCGCTCGACTGGTGGTGAGGCGACGATCATTTGTGTCCGAGCTCGTCGTCGGCAGCAAAGAGAAGCATCACCTAGTCTTCCTCCCTGTGAAGAGATCTACTTCCGCAATACAGCATCGTAGAAGCTCGCCACGCCGCTAATGAAAGCGCCGGTGAGGACGCCCTTCCACCCGCCATAAATGGCCGAGTTGATGCGGGCAACGGACACGGGGTCGACCCAGCCGCCAAAGGTGGCACCTTGCTGGTAGATGACGTACGTGATGACGGCCTTGGCGATGCTGAAGGTCAGCGGGTCAATGACGGAGTCGGACTGGCCGGACCTGCGGCGACCGGTGCTCTGGTGCGCAGCCGACAGGTTGAAGTAGAAGCCGAAGAAGGAGGGGAGGATGGCGCTGGTGAAGGCCCAGAGCAGCGCCGGGTTCCAGAACGAGCTCGTCAGCAGGAGGAACATGTCAGGTATCTCCACGGCATAATCCGAAGTCCCGAGGGCCTTGACCGCGGGGATGGTGAACGCGTAGCGGTCGCTCAAGATCTCCTTGCGCAAGTTGTACAGCTCGAACGCGCTGATGCAGAACAGAATCGAGGTCACCGTGGACAGGGCATCACGCGTGCTGTATGTAGCCTCCTTGATCCCCGACTCCTCGTACAGGGTCGAGACGCGTTCCCGCAGAGCGAGAGTGCGCTCGTCGACGACGCGCGCGACGTCGGCCGGCGAGGCGGGCATCGGAATGCGCCGAGCGAGCGCCAGCGGGCCTGGCGTGGCGGTGGAAGAACGGTGCTCGGAGTCATCACTGGTACGATCAAGCTGTCAGAGGGTGTCTCTTGTCACAGTGAACGATAACCGCGACGCGGTGGGGCGCGCGGGAGGAGGTGGGGGGGGGGGGAACAACATAAACAGGCAGGCGACTAGACTTACTCGGCCAGAGCGGCAAGGGCTTGCTCAACGACCTTGGGTTGTTCGGCCGACTTGGATGTATTTCTGCGCTTCTTGGGTTCACCAACTGGCCCTTCCTTCTTGACGGGCGAGCCTATTGCTCGGGCACGCGACTGGTAGTACGGTACAGCCTTGGGGTGACTGCCATACAGGTTCTGGTGCTCGGCGAGGTGGTCGTGGAGCGCGGTTTCGAGGTCGCTCTTCTTCAAGCCGTCGGTCCTGATGCACCGAGACGCGTTAGCTAGAGGACTGGCTGCAGAGCTCTGCCCGAGGAACAACAAATATGGTGCGCGCCTATGGGCCTGAAGACGCGCGATCCGCCATGGCTCATCGCGGTGCGGACAACGCGGTTGGTGTTGTTGCAAGGCGGCAACGACGCGACAAGGTCAAAAAGCAGAGAGAGGAAACCAGCCGTGATCCCGTCATGATGGCGATAATTGCCCATTATTGTATCCTTCTTTGCAGAATTGCCACAGAAACAAAAGTTTTTCGAGGGAATAGAACAATGGTACATACGCCTTGAAGTTGACAGCCTCAGCCAGTTCGAGGAGGTCAGACTTGCGCTGTCCCCGGAGGTAGCTGTTGGAGGAGGTCGCCATCATGTCAGTGTCAAATGATGTATACTGATAATCTGACTTTTGGTATGTTTTTATATGGCTGTGTAGACAATGTGGTCTGATTTGGTATGTTTTTTGGAGGTGGGTGTGGTGCAGTAGATCCTTCTATCGTGATGTTGTCGATAGCATCAAAGCAAGACAGGATGGGGGGGGGATCAGATTGGGGTGTGGTGGGCGGGGGAGTATTCGAGCAGTGAGCTGTGTTTATTGTTGATCTGCTGGGGGGGGGGGTCGTGTTGTTCTGCGGGCTTGTCCCCGCAAATGTGCAGGTGCAGGTGTTAGGTGGGCTGGTCGCCCGACCGAAAGGAGCTTGGGCCATAAGGTACCAAGGTACATTGGGGGACGGGACCAGCTTGGTATGCTTGGGATCACCTCCAGCACACCAAATGGTGGAGGCTGGATTCACACTTCCCCAGTCCACTGGAATGCCAAATGACCAGCATCTTTTCCAGGATGATTGCAGCAAGTTGTTGTCTCATCAGCACAACCCAATAGCATTTTCTGTGCGCATCTGGTTAGACTCAAAATGACTTTCCAGGTACCAAGTATCAGTTGGCAAGAATCTGAACTGCAGAAGAGATTTGAAAGCCAAAGTCGAGATCCTCTGAAGACCTGTTCCATGCATTCTCCTGCGAAATTAAAAAAATTCTGCATATTATGAATTGATTGATAGTAAGATTCTTGATAGAATACAGTGTGTAATGTAGTGTCCTTGATGTTATTCTTTTGATTCCCCAAACCCAGACCAAGGCTCCATATATGCTACCCAAATAACCACATGCACTCACTCACTCATCCTACATCGTAATCTACATATCCACCAGCCCGACGAAGCTCTCCTCTCCCTTCCTGACCAGCCTCACAGGCACCTTCAACTGCCCGTGCAGCTTCAGCGTCAACAACGAGCTGGCCTGCCTGACCGTCTCCCGCGATCTCTTCCTCGCCTTCTCATACAAGGATCTCTTCTCATCGTCTCCCATCTTCTCCACCTCCTCATCCGAGGCCCACTCGTCCACTGCCAGCTCCACGCTGTACCTCTGAAACAAGACCGCCAGTGCAGCAACCATCTCGACCTGCGCGATACGCCGACCGAGGCACGACCTCGCGCCGTCACTAAAGGGGATAAAGGAGCCGCGTACCGGTCTGTACAGCTGTGCGCTGGTATCAGGACCCTTGAACCCACCAAAGTCCTCCTCCTCCTCCTCCCCCTCCCTGTCGTCCTGTGTCGCTAGGGCCTCAGCTTTGCCATGCAGTGACGGTCGGTACCACCTCTCGGGCACAAATTCGTCCAGGTCGTTCTTAGCACCAGCCTTGCCCGGCTTGATCGGCCAGTACCGCGGATTCCGCTGCGCCCCAACGCTGTTCAGTATAATCGTCGCCCCGCGCGGAACAACATGCTGGTGCCCTGCAAGCACGATGCTCTGGCCTTGTCCACTAGGCTCCTTGGGAATATCCACGACGGAAGGCGTCAGTCGGAGGATCTCATTCATGCACGCCGCGACATGGCTCGCCATCAGCGCATTGATGTTTCCCTCGTACTCCCACTTGAGCGGGTCGCTGTCCTTGCCTAATAACCGCTCGACGTCCGCCTGCAGGGCACGTTGTGCAGCCGGATTGTTGGCGAGCTCGATGAGGGTGAAGTGCAGCGTGTTCGCGGTGGTCTCGTGTCCTGCGACGAGGATCACGAATGAGTTGCCGAAGATGTCCGAGTCCGAAAGCGGGGAACCCCCCTCATCGCCTTTGCCGTTGACGGTCTTCTTCTTCTTCTGACTCTGTCTGCCGTATTTCGCGCGAACCATCTGGCCCATGATGTCCATACCTCGATGCTCCGGGTTGTCGTCCTCGCGCTGCGCGTCCTCGATCTTGTCCTGTAGAAACTCCTGCATGTACTTTTCGTAGTTCCAGCGCGCATTCGCGGCCGATTTCGCCGCTCCGAAGGGGACAGCCTTCAGAAGCCAGGGGGGCAGGATGAGGAGCAGCAGGATCCTCTCCAGCACCGTGGCCAGCGAGTCCGCAAAGGTCATCGAGTGGCCTTCCGGCGGCTCCAGGCTGGCGTACTGCTTGCTCCTCTGGTCCATGTCCGCGGGCATCTTCTGGCCCGGCCAGAGCAGGCGCAGCCCGAAACCCACGTGCGCAATGATATTCAGCGCGAGCGTCATTGTATCGTGCTCCAACGTATTGATCGTGCCGCTGCTCTCTTTCTTTTCTCCTTGTGCCTCCTCCTCCGGGGTGCCACCCATCCAATGCGCGACCAACCCCTGTGTCTGCTTGATCGACTCGACAAAGATATGGGCGGCATTCCTCTCGTTGAAACTTGCCGATACCCCCTTGCGGTGCATCTTCCACTCCGGGCCCTCGGTGGAGATCATGTTCCTTCCGAAGATGGCCAGCAACTCATAGTTGGAGGTCTGCTTAGGGAAGGCCTCGCGTCGAGAGGTGACCTGGTAGATGGCCTCCGGGTCGCAGGTGTACAGGATGATGCCTCGCGGGGAGACGACCAGAAAGGTATCACCAAGACGGTCCCAGGGCCCACGCAGGTATCGGAATGACCAGTCTGGCTGCATAATGCTGCAAGAGCGAGCAAGTCAGTCAGCATGCATATACGTACGCACATTCTCAAAACAGGGCGGGTTGGGCGTACTCGAGCCATTGCTCCCAACAGGATCTCGGCAGGAGCTTGATGAGTGGCGTCCACAGCCTCGACGATATCTGCCATGGGAAGCTGAACGGCGACGTAGCTACACGAGACCAGCCCGGTGTTAGCACGAAATGTTCTTCTGTCCCTCAAGATGTGTATCTCTGTCTCGCTTTACTTACGCACTACGATATACGGAAGTCCTGAACGCCTCGCAGCAGCCAGATTCGACCGCAACCCCTGGATGTAATAGAACACGCCATAGGAAAGCACGCTTCCCAAGAGGACGAGCGCAGAGGTCGATGGCATCGCGAACTGCAAGAAATGATAGGCGCGTGAGAGCGTCCTAGCAGCGGAGAGGTAGGTCGATGGTGAACAGCAATTATTGTATGAGGCTGTTCGTTCATGGGGAAAGAAACAGTAATAATAATAATAATAATAATAATAATAATAATAATAATAATCGAGGCAAGCAATCACCACGATTTCACATGTGCACCTCGGCCCAATCCATAACTTTTCTTCTTCTTCTTCTTCTTCTTCTTCTTTCTTTCTTTCTTTTTAATAAAAAAGGAAGAAAAAAAAAAGAAAGAAAAAAAGAGTGCACCATGTGCACACGAAAATAAGTACTTAGGTAGCTACAAAGCGGACCTCAACATTTGACGTCAAGTGGAAGGTGGCGTCTACTGAGGGAACTTGTCTCAGTCAGTCGGGGGAACCCATGTTTCGAATCTCGTGCACACCCTGAAGCCTGAAGGGTGGAGCCCAGCGGACCCCCAACGCCCCGGTCGTTATCTTCCACAGCACCGCGCTAAGGGCAACGGATGAAGCCACCGCCGGGCTGGCGAGATGATAAAATGTCACCTCTCATAAGATATTTAAATTACTATTAGGATTTTTGTCACTGGTTGTTCGCCATGAGAGGAGGAGGGTGGGTACCCGCGTTGGCGAGAACGTCGCGGCCGGAGCGACCAACGTTAACGTCATGTGGGCATCGCGGCCTGAGCTTTTGTTCCCACAGGTGGGCATATTTAGTAGCTTTGGCTCCTTGCGCCCACTGAAACGGCCCCGCGTTCCAACGCAAGTGCCCTGTCGTGCCCTGTCGTGCCCTGTCGTGTCCTGCTACAACCCTCCCCCTCCCTCCCAAAGCCCCCTTCTATCCCCTGATTTTGGCGCTGCGGGAATATGCGATCTTGTGTGTGCATTGATCACTTGGAGCCCGCCGCAGACGAGGCTATCCCCAACGCCGCCGTCCTCACAGAGGCTCTGCAAGCTCGTCAGCCCCGTGCACCCAGATCCATCCCCGCCGTCAGAAGGAAAGGGAGCTGAATCCCTGGCCATGACGGTGATTACCTGGACTGCCTATCTTTCTTTTGAGCCCCACCTCTCCAGAGACAAGATCTCCACTGCGGTGCGACCCGAGCGGGAGAGTTTATTTCGACGTCGTTGTAGGGTACAGGAGAACGGAAGGTTGCCTTCGCTGCCTTCCATCCGAGAAGGATTCAGGACCATGTGGACGAGAAGATGTTTTCTGGGGACGAGGAATTCTTTGGGCTCGCTCGCCCTCCCTCTCTTTTGAGGGCCAACAGACCTGTTCGTCTTTTGTCTGACTCTGGCCGCTGGAGAAACCCTCCTCCTACCTACCCAAACATCACCAAAAATGTAAGACAACAACACAAGTCACATCAACCATTCAAACAAACTTTTCAAAAAATAAAATCCTTGATTATCAAGCTTTGTGCTTCTCTTGGAAGAGGCACTGTACTTCAGAAAAAGGGGGGAAGGGGGTGGCATCCTGAGGGTTCCCTTTCGTCCTCTTCCTTGCCCCCTCCCCTCCAGCTTGTCCACTCAATTCGTAATAATAAAAAGGAGTACTGCCAACCAAACCAAATGAACCAAACCGGACCCATGAAAACAAGAAGAAGAAAAAAGGTATCTTTGGGGAGGGTAATTATCGTCTGACTGAGCTGGCTCTTCCGTTTTCTGTCCACCATTTGCTGAATCCTGAACGCCAGGGTAACTAACTCCTGCATCTGCTCAGAAAAGTCACAGGTCAGCACCAAACAAGACCTGTTGCTGCATGAGTGATATTTCATACCTTTTTTTTTTTCCTTCTCCTTTTCTTCTCTTGTTTTATTTTCTTGCTTCTTTCTTTGCCTCTTTGCTTCCTGCTGATGCACTGTGACTGGGCTAGAGAGGCCACACTAGACATGGAGAAGAGGTTTTTTGAAAGTCGGCAGTGGTGGTGTGAGCTGCTGTCTGCCAGAGCCTACAGCTTCAGCCAATCAATGCCTTTCAACAGTACCCTCGATGTCAGCGTTGTCCTGCTCGGCCGCCCCTCAGCTTCCTGCCCAATGATCTTCATCGTCGAGCAGGTCTCCCCAGATGACCATGAGCCAGCCTTCAGGGAGACAGAGGGTCTGGAGACAGCTTGGCAGCGACGTTGCTGTGGTTAGGTCGACCAAGGGCGAGCTCTGCAAAGACCAAACTCTTGGCGCTCATCATTGCCTGCTGGATGAGGTTCCAGTGGGCAGGAGACTTGAATGCACCAGGAGCGATCGTGTTGGTGTCGATACCGCGAGCCTGGAGCTCTTGGTGGAGGTGAGCATGGAATCGAGCTCTCGCCACCGGGTGGTTGTGCTAGAACACACGCGGTGCCTGAAAGCCGTTGTGCTGCTGTTCACCATGGTACATCTGGTGGTGGTGCTGCGGGCCCATGTTGTTCATGGATGGGAGCATACCCTGCTGGCCATTGACGGTAGACATGTTGGGAGGGCCGACCGGCTGCTGTTGCTGGTGGTGGTGCTGCTGCTGGTGGTGGACGGCGGGGGTGCTCTGGACGCGCGAGTGCTGTCCACGAGGACCGGTCCAGTCGGGCTGGTAGTAGGAGCCGAAAAGGTTGTCCTGGCCGTCACGAGCATTCATAGCATAAGGGTTGCCATAACCCTGAGGGGCGGGGGCCTGGTAGCCGTAAGCCTGAGGGCCCTGGCCGTGGCCCATGTTCAGGTTACCGAACACATCTTGCTGCTCCTGGTGGTAGCCGTTGCCGGGCTGGCCAGGGAAGCGGAAATCGGTGTTTCCGTACTCGGTGGTGCGCAGACCAGGGTTCTCCGACATGCTTCTAGCATGCATGGAAGGGCGACCCTGGGGTGCATAAGGCGACTGCTGCTGCTGCTGCTGCTGCTGGATGCTGTTATGATCCAGGTGGCGCTGGTGGACAGGCTGCGGGAGGACCGTGTTGCTGCTGTAGCCACCGTTCCAGTAGCTGTGGTCTGCCTGGTTCTCGGCGATGGTCGCAAAGGCGTTGTTCTGTGGGAACTGGTACGAGTAAGGCTGCGGCTGCGACATGCCCATGACAGCGCGGTGGGGCAGGTTCTGGATGTTGAGGTTGTAGGGTCCAGATCGCATGCGCTTGTTGTCCTGGGGAGCGAACATACCGATGCGGGACGAGTTGTTGTTGTTGTTGTTGTAGGCGCCCATGGCAGGAGGGGTGCGATAGGCCTCACTCTGCGTCTTGCGGTGACCACTGGTGGTGGTGCTGCTGCGGCGGACCGTGGTTCGGGGACGGGACTCGTTGCCGTCAGTAGTGATCTCTGGCAGGATCTCGATGTCTGGGATCTGGGTGATGTCGCCATTGGTCATGTGGACCTTGATCTCCTCGACAATCTCAAGCATTTGAGGGGTATCGTAGTCATGGTTGAGACGGGGCTGGAGCCAGACGGGGATGGCAGTACCAACACTGCCAAGGCTCTGGTCGTCATCCTCCTCTTCAACATAGCGACGCTTGCGAGACTCAGTGTCTTGGAGGCGCTTTGCCTCACGCTTTCTAGCCTGGAGAGTCCAGTGCTTCAGGACACCCGCGCCCTGTCGGCTGCATTTGACATTGTCATCAGACCACTCCTGGACCTTTGTGACCTGCAGGAGGACCAGGTCGACCTGGCGCAGTGCATAGTCTGTAGCATTGCGGTAGCGAGATCTCTGGTAGTGCTTGCGGCAGTAGTGGACCCAGATGTGGGGAGGAATTGACTTGGTGCAGAGCTTGTTGCGGCCAAAGATGTGTGAAATGGCCTTGCGCAGTGAGGAGCCTGTGGTACATGGGTGGACAAACATGCACTTGGGCTGCTCAGGCTCAGGGTCGAGGGCAGCCTCGGATTGGGCACTCTGATCAGTGCCGACAGTGATGTTGTCCTCATTCTGAGGGTTGTCGCCCTGGGTAGGGGACTTTGGGGGGGTAGGCTCGGCCATTGGGCCAAAGGATGGGTAATGAGGTCGGTTAAGAGAGTTCAGAGAGGGGAAATCTGGTGCTGACACAGTCCGCTTGTGTACTCTTGCAGAGATTCCTGTGGGGGAATCTGGATGGAGGAATGTACTCCTCTTGGAGTCTGTTGGACTGTTGATCAATCTGGTCAGCTGGATTTCCCCGATGTTGGTGGTGGGGTGGTGGTGTTTGGTTTTGTTCTTGAGGATGGAAAAGAGGTGGGTGGAAGAGAGTTCAGGCTGGCTGGTCTGAAATATCTGAAATAGTTGGGCCTACTTAGGCAGTGAAGCAGTGAAGCAGATGGGCTGGTGACTGTGATCTGGGGGCTAGTGGCAGTTCAAGGAGTGACTACGCGTTTCCATCCAGTCACGCGTCCTGGAATCACACAGCGCGTCCTAGAATCCCATAGCTTGGCCCCAACAATAGAACTCCAAGGCTATCGGGTGTATGGAGCAACAGGTGGGGCATTGTAGCTGCTGCCAATGGCTGGCAGGACAATAGAGACAATAACACTACTGGGACACCTAATCACCCTGTGACAATAGAGGTCCAGTGACACACCCTCATCTCGCCAGACTCGGGTTTATAAAAAGTGATTGAGGGAAGAGCAGCACAATATGTAGGGGATAGAGATGGGCTCAGTATTGTTTTGCACATACCTTGGGCTTCCAGTGAGTCCTCTGTTTCTCATCATCATCATGGCATCTGAAGGTGACCTGGCGCGATGTGAAGTCATCGGGCTCTCGCTATCAGACACATATGGGGAAACATCGTCCAGCCCCGGCCTCCGAGGAGAAGGGGGCTCTATCTCCACCACAGGAGAACAGGTCATGCCTGATTCCGGTACAGACGTCCTTCTCTCCGTGGGTGTCGAGTCTGAGCCAAATGTGCTGAGAGGCTGGTACTCACTGACGGTTGACAGTGAGGATATCCTAGAATGCGATCGAGAGTGGCATGATGCGCCGGAGGATATGGTCGTATACGACGAGAGGCTGCTGCGGCTATCTGAGAACTTGTGTTTCGGCGAACTCGGGCTTGTCGAACCAGCGCCTTCGGCCGGTGGTGCGTCGAAATTAGTATTGATGGAAGGCCGCGAGGCTGTTGATGTCTGCGCGCTCTTGACATTCAGCGTCAACGGTAGAGAGTAGCCGCCGGCATCCCATGGCGTCCTGTTGCGGTTGGGCAAACGCGAATCACTGGACGTCCTCATCGATCCCACTCTCTCCTGTGTCTGATACATGGCCATACTGCCATCTCCGGATTGGTCGATGGGGAGTCTCCCACCCGCTGCTTGCGCAGCCGCCGATGAGTTCAGTAGCGACGTGACGTTCATTTGGCCACTCTGCTCACCCAAATATCTGCCGACCGTATGAGCCAATGTCACGTTGCGCTTATACTACCACTTCCATGCCTCAACCAGCCAAGAATGAGAGGGAGGAGGAGGAATGCAGCCGGGACACGAACCTCGAGTACACTTGGTCTGTTTGAGTCACCTGGTCAGGTGAAAATGGGGGGCAGCAAACTTATTTCCAAGTCCCGGTTGCTGACTCTTTCCGTTCGAGGAGCAGTCCTTGGAGACGAGACCTCCTGCGGCTTTCTCGGGCAACCAGCTGTCTTATGAAGAAAAAAACCACAAACAAATCCCCGCAACACCAAGACCTGATCCTAAGATCGGGTCACCGAGGAGGATCCACCAGCCGATCAGCGAACAAACAATCTCTCTCCCGACAAGTCGTACAAGAGTCTCCGCAAAAGATGGTGTCGTCGATCCCACTTCGGAACGTCCTTGGAGTGAAGGCCGGTATCAAGCAAGCACTTAAACACTCATCGAGGGCCACGGGATCTGTCAGGAAGTGTTTGTCGGTCGGTTGACCAACTCGTGGGCGGTCGAATGTTTCGCAGATGACCAGCAGCCAACGAAGTGACAGGGTAGGGTTTGGCAGTGGCGTAGTGGTCGTGGTCGTCGTTGTTCTCCCTATGATAGAGCCTGGGTTCTAGAAGCGTGGAGGTCGGTGGCAGCTGGGATGACGATAACCGTAATGACAATTTGGTGGTTTAATCCGATAACACGACTGAACAAAAAAAAAAAATAAGAAGATAAAAAAGTGGCGAGTCCCGCTCGAAGGGTCCAAAACCGATAAAAGATGGGATTGCTCAATGCTTTGTATCTCAACTCGGGCAGGGGTGAGCAACGTAAAAATAAGGTTGTCGAAATCCGGAGAACAGCATCAACGTTTGAGTTGCACTGACCGTCTCGACGTAGATTGAAACGCCCGAAACACCACCGACCCAGTACCTTATAGAGATCAAGGAATAGTCATCCAAAACGGCAGGTCAAGAGCACACACATGTGGCTTTTGCCCCAATTGAATCGGATCTCCACCGAGCCGAAAGAAACGAGCATCAACCTCCTGTCCTAGCAAGTGGCACTGGGGCGTTCTTGAGACGGAAATCCTCGAGTTGGGACGACGAGACTAGAGCCGAGGAAAAAGAGGTCCCCTCCAGCTGGAAAGTCACTGCAGCAAGCAACCTTGGACGAGATAAGAATCGGTCGACAAGACATCCGGGTTCAGAAGGGATGGTCTAATATCAAGAGGTCCAGGATGTAATGTTGGTGAGGATCTTGACTAAACGATGGGCGTATAGTAACTCTAGTGGCGTTCGAGGTGAGGCATCACCATGGAAGAAACTTTTGATGAAGGGTTAGTCGAGGGTGTAGCAGAGAATACGGCGAGGACGGAGGTCCGTGGACAAACAATAGCGCCAGGAGATCAAGGAAAAGAAGAAGGAAAAAGGACGGTGCTAACGATGCATGAATTGAGGGGTTTCGGTGGCGTGGCTGTGAAGGAGACCTGTGAGGCGATTTGAGGACGAGGATATGGTTATCCGGGGAACATGAGGGAGTCTAGTTCATGAGCGCGGGCGCAAGTGACGAGGTCCTGGACCACTTACCCCTGAAAAGTCAAGACAAGGTGTCTGGCGTATCGAATCGAAGGGGGAAGGGGGGAGGCCAGCTCGGGCGATGGAAGAGCAATACCAGATTTCACGAGCAGGACAACAATTCGACAAGAGACAAAGAGACAGCGAGAAAGAGAAGGGGGGGGGGGAAGAAGAGAGTTGTGAAGGGGGCATCTTTCCAATTGCGGCAAAGCAAAGCAAAGCAAAGCGCCATCTTTGCATTGACTGAAGCGTCTAGAGAACGTGTCTAGACTTCTCCACCGGGGAGGTTTTGGCCGGGGCTTGAGCGCCCGCACCTCACAAGGCGAGGTGGTCCGTCATTATCGATCATGGATGGAGTGGATGGTGCTGTTCTGGGATGGATGGGTGTAGGTGATACACGTCCTTCGGCTCTCTCTGACGTTAGTGCATCCACTTGCCGGCGCCGTTTTGGAATCACATCCCTGTGCATCAGATTGGTTCTGTTGTCCACCGCGTCAGATGATCGTCTGAACCCAAATGATCCACACTGGGGGAGTCTGTCCTGTCCTGGGCTGCATCGAGCACCACGAAAGATGTTATCTGCGTCGCAAAAAAAAGAGCCCCTGCTCTGTCGATGGGCCCCCCCCATGCGAGGGTAGCGTGGGCAGATACATCATGTTGAGGCGCAGCAACAAGGGGCATTTTGGGGGGGGGGGGGGCAACATGTATGTTGGGACCCTGGTCCGTTCTTGAAACTGTTGTTCTCGCCAGGATGCGTCGACCGAGAGTCCATTATGGTGGTTGTACCTGTGAGAGAGAAGAGAAGTTGGCTTTCGGATTTCATTTGCCGGCGACTCTGCTGGGTACTTGGCCACCTGCAAGATGAGGGGAGCCCAGCTTTCTTTGGGGTTGTGCGGCAGACTCTACCGGTCCCGATAATGATGCCAGCAGCTTGGCCGGCTACATCGAACAGGTTGTTCACTCAACCCCGGGATCTGAATAAGTCCTAAAGGGCATTGCGATGTCACATTGGGCTCCTTTTCGTGAATACCAGAGCTTCTGTGTAACACGTGCCGTGGACACCCGGGAAACGGATGAAGGGCGTACGCAGAATCGGATCTCCTTGCTTGCTAGCAGGGAAGAAGCAGCCAGGCCGACAACGAGCCCATGGAATGGGGATGCGAGTGAGTGGGGCGCTCCCCTCCCTCCCCCCCCCTCTTCCCTCGCAAGCCAGGTTGAGGTATCGATGAACTGCAGCGTCAGTACGGTGGCCACCCTCAAAGACGGCCCCACCGTCCGTATTGTGTGCTCCTACGGTATGGATTAAGGGCTCATTACCAGGACCTGCATAATAGTTGGCGGACCTCTCTGGGTGAACAGTCGAATACAACCCCAAGCGAAATTCCCCGATCCGTCTTGTACCATTGTGCTTCGAAAACTGATCCTGTTCACCGTTGCTGGAAGCTGTCAAGAGATCTGGTCAATGGTTCGTAGACCGGAGAATTGTGACTGTGGAAAGGCGCTTGCTTGGTGCATAGTATCTCCATCCGTATTGTGCTATGCGACAAGGCCGGCCTGTGCGTTTCTCCGCCGATGCAGAACACGCGGCTAACTGTGGCGTAGTGCCTCAAGTGTTCATAGCATAAATCGTTGTGTGCAGGGAGAGAGCAACAGCTGTGGTGCTATGGTGTAAGTTCTCTCTTTTGCAGGGGCAGCTCTGCGCCCGTACAATCGCAGCGCTAGGACGGAAAAGTCACATCTCCGGGTCGGCCGACTCGAGACGCTGTGCGCACTGAGCCCGCAGCCTCGTAGCGTTGCATCTGCCACCGAGGATATGGGAACGGTAAGATATAATGCCGTAATCAGGAAGTGACCCGCTGGAGAAGTCTCGGAAATGGTAGCGGCCGTCATGCCGTCACGCCCACAAATTTGTGGTGCATGGGTTGAGGTTGTTGTGCACTTTAGTCAGGCGCAACAAAGTTGGTTGTAGCTGGGAAGTGCTGAACGGTACGGCGTCAACATGCCAAGACATGGGATGTCGTCGAGGATCTGAGGTGTGCTATTACGCGATTGGTCGGACAATCTTTGCCTGCTGTTTCAGAAGATCTGAAGCAGCTAGGGTGGGAAGCCTGAAGGGAGGGGGGGGGGAATAGAGAGAAAAAGGCACACGACTTGGGAGTGAATGCCGGCAATGTTTTTGGGGGGGAGAAGAGGGGGGGGGGGGTAAATTGGTTGGAAGGTGGGTAGCGCCAGCGCAAGGCAGCGTTGTCCTAAGAGGGCCCCTCAAAAAGATGGGACCCGGGATCCAGGGTCAGGAGCCGGGGTAGCAACGGTTTGACCAGGCCGTGGGGTGCTGAAGGGGTTCTGTTGGTGTACAGCCATGGATGTGGATGTGCCGTCCTGCCTGAACCAGCGTTGATGACAGCCATTACCATCAACTGCAGCCACTGAACTGGCAGCGCACCCACGCCCACGCCCACACACACACACGCAGGTCTGCCCACAGCGCAATGCAGTCTTTGTGGGCATGCATGAGCTCGTAATATCGTACTGCGGGTTAGGACTGCTTGGCTGGCTGTAGTGTGCGCTGGAGGAGGTTCCAGGTGGGGAACTTGACATCCAGATGGCGTTTCAGCCGGAGTTACGGAAAAGCTCCTCAAGAGGTGTCACTTTGTCGAATCCGACAAGTCATATTGTTCGAGGTCGTGCTGCCGCTGTCGCCGCCGCCGCCGCAGCTTTTGACTGATGCAAGCACAGTACATGCCAGACGAGAGGATACGAAGTCCAACTGCCTCGGTCTCGAGCGTGTCAGTCTGGATGCGTGACGAACAAGAGGACAACGCCAACTGGCCCTCCGGCCCTCTTGACACACAGAAATGGTCCCTTACATGAGGAGACACTGTTCGTTGCGGAGGTCAAAAGAAGCTCATGATGGCCAACGATGATCATGATCTGGCGATTAGGTGCCGGTCTCATTGAGCTGTCATCAGGGAGACGGGGAGGGGGGCACAAACCTGGGACGAGAACCAGAAAAAAAAAAAAGAAGAAAAAGATGGACCATTATCGATGTACTGGCTGGCTACTGCGTACGGTGGTAGACACGGCAGGGTTGGTCGAGCAGTAGCTGCCTGTCGGACGGTATCTCCACCACATGGAGATGTTGCAGATCGAGCTTCGGGGCCGAAGGCTGGTCAAGCCAGCCAACAGTCATGGCTGTCGCCCTTTGTCTATTGTCCGACTATGTGGGGGCAGGTTCTGCAAAATCAGTTGACAGTCTCATGTAGATAGCTTCACAAGTATTGGGGGCCTGCATCATCGGCCAATGGCGGGTGGCTTCGGTCGATCAGAACAGTCTGATCATCAAAATAACCTTTTGTCAGAAGAAAACTTGACAGGAGATCGCGTGCCCGGCTTGGATCGAGTTGTCAAGGACAGACCTCAAGAGAGTTTGGAATCCCCCGTGTGTAGAAAACAAAAAAAAAAAAAAAAAAAAAATTGGTGACTAGGTGGAGGAGAAGCAAATGGGCCGCAAAGGGAACTCGAGACGAGGAAGGCTAAAATTAGCCAGCCAGCCCACTGTACAAGAGAGGGGGGAGGGGGGCCTACTTCTGGGGCCCTAGGATTGCTCTGTCTGTAGTGCTTGGCGGAATGGGTAGGGGGTACATTTACGCTCCTTTCGTAGTAGTTAGTAGTGGTGGTACAGTACCTTGCGACCCTGGCGCGGGAATACACCTCAACCCCCCCCCCCCTTTCTTCATTTGGACTTTTGGCACCTGCCGAACCAAACCTGTAGCCTGCCAGATGCCTCATCCCACCTCAAACAGCCGGCTCTGCTGTGCTCCGTATTCCCTAATTTTTTTTTTCTCTCCCACATCTTATGATCATGTCCGTCCATCTTGGCATTGACCTGGTCCAGCCCTGTTACGGCTGCAAGTGGTCCTCGTGTCCGCCATTTCCAGATACGGAAGTCAACGTTTGAATCAACCAAGATTATCATCTCTTTTTCCTTCTGCGAACTCTATAGACGTCCGGTCGTGCTACTTGTCCGAACGTCACGGACCACAGAGACTCACTTCAAAGTGGAGACTACCAGTCCGGAAATTTGACCATGGGAATTCAGGAAGCTACTGCGGTAGAATGCGTGTGCAGTGCCCACGAACAGCACACAGTACGCCCTCCTCCCTCTCTCCCTCCCCTCTCTGCTATCTGGTAGACATCATGAGACTGCCACATATCTTGGGTGTCCTGTGCGCCGTCGATGCGCCCAGAAAATAAAGGCGTTCGGACTAGATGAGGCTGGTGAGGCTGATGACCTGCAGCAGTCGCCACGATCCGGGTTTCATCTGAACTCTGCCACCTAAGCTTCGACTGTCTACTTAGTCCTCCGGCTCGGACACCCACTACAAGCCAGCAGCACCTTCTTCTTTGCCCAGGCGTACCACGGGCCGGTGCCTAAGACTTACAATAGACCCTGTATGCTTGTCCTGGAGCTCGAGCATCAGGGCAATATTTTCGGTTCCAGCCCGATCGATCGTGTCCCTTTGGCGCAAACCATTCTCATCCGTGCACTCGGACTGAGGTGGTTCGTATCAGACCGGGGGTAGCTACAATAGTAGAGACGATCGACCGGCTGGCTCTCCGTGAAATCCTCAATGCAGAGCCAATCGCGTGCTAGCATTTTGGTGGGTTCAGCCCACCACAGGCGTCCCGTTCCTTGCCCGCCCGCGGGCTCCAGTGGTCTTATTGACACATCTAGGTTCCAAACAATGATCTTCGAGGGACCAGATGCTGCCATTCTCTGGGGCGCGACGTCTTGTCAGGCAAGATCTCGTCGAATCCAGTATGAATCCCACGCAGATCATTCTGGCTTGGAGCCGCTGACATGTGGCATCCGATGCAGGCTATCGTCTATCAAACTCGTTCGGAGAAAAGCCCCATCTCATTGTCCTATCGCATCTCCAGGCTTGCACAAACTGCGGCTGTGCACGCCTGAGGGGTTCTCTGTTTGTCGCAGGCTCACCGAGTGGCTCAGCCCGAATCTCTAATCCCTTTCCCCGTCATCTCGAAATCCAGCATCGTCAATCACACTTGTCAGAATTTCAGATGCCCCAAAAGCTTGGCGAGATCTGCAAACAGTCCTCAAAAACAAAAATGCAAGCTTGTGCTGGATGTGCCTTAACGGGAGTGGTGCGCACCTTGACCCTGGCATCCTAAATTCATTAGGGAGTCGGGAAAGGCTCTGTGCGTTTCATTGCGCACGATTAAGCTTCATCCGAGGTCCGAACACTGCCCACTGTCCAGGCCACTGAAAGAGTTACGATTGGTTGCTCAGATGGGCTCCAGTTCCTCTGCGTCGATTCCTCTCCTTGTCTTGTTCTTTGAAAGGCATGTCAAGCTGGGACGTAAACTGCGGTTCCAACCAAAACAGCAACGGCAGGAAACTCCTCCACCACGGAGAGGTCCAGCACTGGACAGGCGGGCCGACAAACTGTTTCGTCTCTGCTCCAGACAAGTATCTGATGCGATATGTGCTCGCTCACTCTCATCCAAAATCACACAACAGTATGACGTGTCTAAGCTGACGATGCTAGTCCGGAGTCCGGATATCTTCTAGGTGCAACAATGGTTCCGTTTCCAGGGCAGCTGCTGAAACCAAACGCTGGTCCGGGCTCACAAGGTCTGTGAAGCTTCACTGTACAATGGGTCACTGACGAGTCTGGGTCTGGCAAGATGTTTCTCAACTGCTGCGCTGTGTAGTTATGGAGACCTGACGCTGACTCCCTCACAGGCGAGGCACGACAGGTGTGCTCACAAGTCTTTCCCCAATATGACCCTGGCACTCAGCAGCATCCCAGACTGACAGCCTACGTTACACTGTTTTGTGTTCATGACAAGTCAAGACTCAAGTGCCTTGGTTCACACGAGCTCCATATTGTTTGCACACCCCACCTTCCAGAAAGAATCATGGGGACGTACGTAAAAATGGTTTTAAGCTGATCAGGACTTGGCACTCACCCGACCTTCCATCCGAGAACCAAGAGCATGGTGTGTTGGTGTCCTCGTTGGCAAGGTCAGACTGCCGTCTGTACATATACGATTCTGACTGGCTGGAGCTAGTGCTCCTACACCGAAGGCGAAGTGGAGGGCAAGCAGCGATGCTCTGGGTTCCTCCCTTCTCAGAACACCGCCACGAGTGCACCAACCCATCAGTCGATGACTAGCTCGAAGTCTGAGCTTTGATTCTGAAGAACGCCCGGTATCAGCCAACAGGATGATGTGCTTGGAGGCTTTCTCGACGTACCTGAAGGTCAAAGTGCCATTGTGATACTTCACAAGATAGCATGTACCAGAGGGTACTGCGACAATGACTGCATTGGAACGAGGACGTTCCCTCAGTCTGGTTCACCTCGAAGCGCTCTCCACCCAGGAAAGCAGTCATTGACACGAGATGTATTTCATAGGAGGCAGCAGTGAAACGATAAGGTCCCTTGAAACAACGGAATACGAATTCGGTCGGTGCTTTCAGGAGAAGATTTTACTCCCTGGCCCACGGATCATGACCATTTTTAACAGGTTAGTGAGCGCTAATTCCAGTGTGGAGTGTCCAGTCATTTGTCCAAGGCTAGTGGCTGTCCAAGAAATGGTGCGGTACTGGGCTGTATGGTACTGCTTCGTGATGGAAACGCGCATGGACCTAGAGGAGGTCATTCGAAGTCAAATCCTTGGGCAGGACTAAATGCCATGTGCTAACTATCCGGCCACGAGGTGACCTTTCATTCCCACGCGACTACGGGATGAGAATGTCCCATATCCGTCCTGAAAGCAGGCAGCTCTGGGATTAGGATCAGAGTCCCCAAGGCGATATTAAGCTCATCTCAAGCCATCTCGTCTTTTCTCGCACAACCAGATTGGTCTGAGTTCGGTTGGAATCGCTCGTGGCTATATGCTCGCTGCATACGCACGTTTGACTTGCCCCCATTGACCACTATCAGGGATACCTTTTCACGTGCAGGTAGAAAGTTTGATCGAGATAGTTCAAATACAGTCAAACTTTGAGCCAGCCATTAGTATGATTTTGTTTTCGTTGTTGTTGTTGTTGTTCTAGATAGCATAAGCTGATACAAATCGTACAGTCAAAAGCCTTCGTACCCTTCGGGCTCACCCTTTCATCGTCTGTTTGCTCTGCTCTCAGTTTCCACCGTCGTAAGGCGAGGTCCAAGTCGGCATTGAGATCCAGCAAACTCTCTCAAGGGGCATTAGCCATCTCACTGATATGATCTCAAGACAATACTTACAGGAGGCGGAGGGGCGGGTCACTGCATTAGAAATTCCGGATACTCCAAAGTGCTAGAGGTCATCAAGATCTGATGAGAGAAGATGATACAAACTGCACTCAGAATTTCTCTTCAAGTGTGCCGTCAGCGTGTTACGATCGGGAGCAGCAGTGCCCATTGTAGGAAGCCAGCCACTCCTGATATTACGGCAATGCTCCTTGATCACTGTTGCTATGCAGAGCGCACACAATGAGGATAACATGCGGTGAGTCGCGACTGGAACACTAGTCTGGCTAAACTTACAAGGTGGAGGTGATGATAAACCCTCTGAGCTAGAAAATCAGGGCTGCGGGGGGACAATGTGTGACAGCAAGCCCACGAGCTCCGGCTCAGGTCGTGTACCAAGCAAGGCATGTATGTAGGTGCTGTGGAACATAGTCGGATTGTGGGGCGATAAAAATCTTGGACAAGTTCACCGTCCAGTTCCATGGCTAATTACTTACCAACTATCGTCAGGCTAGATACGGCATCCACTCAAGGCACTCGACCCCTCACACCGACGTCTCCTCTTTCTTTTTTGTTTCTTTCTCCCTTGTGCTCATGAGTAGTTCAGGACTTAGAGCACTCTAGATAAAATCTGACGAAGTACAGACGGGGACCACCAACCCGAGCATCCGTAACCACCGCAGACAAAGAAACCGTAGTCTGAGATACCTGCGAGCGTGGAAGGAGGACGCACACTCGCCAGTCCACCCGAAGCTGCGGTGTGCCTCTTCTGGCTTCGGAGCCATTGTCCTCATCGGGTGGCGGCATGGGTCTGGGGTACGGTTCAACGCGAAGGGGGGGCGGTGGGAGTTGGTTCCACTGGAGAGGTCTGGGACCCGAGGGTTGGTCTTCCTATGCAATGTGGTTTCAAAGGGCCTTTGGGAAGCCGGGGAGGGAGGGCTGGCTGTTCGGGGGCTCGGATGCTCGACGGGTAGCTGCCAGTCGATACCGGTTTCTGCTATGGTGCTGCATCGTTTTGAGGCACTTGGGTGTGAAAGGCTCATCTCACTGCGTATTCGGAAGTATCTGGCAAACATGTCATTACCCGCCTCACTCAGCCCGCCTTGAATGGGAAGGGGAAAGAGCAGAAACATGGGTATTAGGAAGTAATCTAGTAATCCAGCTATGCCTGCAGGGCGGTCTTTGAGCAATAATTTGCCATGCAGCACTTCATGCCTTTGCCATCATCACACATTGAAGACCAGGACCTTGTCGAACAAGATCTACGGGTAAGGGCAGCGCAGAATTTCTGTCGGTGAAGAGACCTGCCTATATGGCATAAGTAGCGTACCACGGCATGGCTCGGATCCTGCTCGATAGTACTGCTTTTGTTTGTGTACAGGGACGACGATGATCTGGTCCTTGACGCATACTTGCTTGGCGTTCAACTGTGATCTACTACCGCTCTCATGATATGCTGGCCAAGACCATGAAACATAGGAAAGTGAGTCAACAACGACACATGCAGGTTTGTCTAAAGAGGAGAGGTGAGAATAAGATCAGGTTCAACTCGATAGATTGAGTAAGATTAGATGTAGCCGGTGGGTATCATGTCAGGTTCTATGATTAACTTTCAAAATCAAAGCTCGTCCTCGCCGTCGTCGATGAAGGTGGACGAGATGAGCCTACCGCCATTCATCGACTGAGTCGTCGTGGATATGCTGCTGTCCTCTTTCTTCACGTGATGCTCTTCTTTGACTTCAACTTGGACTGTTTCGTCTTCAACGGAGTTCTCCGTCTTGGTGCCGCCGAGACTCTTGTCGTCATCCTCTGGCTCAAGCTTAACCTTTTTCGAATCTTCGACATCCTCAGACCCGTCGACCTCAGCCTTCAGAAATGCGAGCTTCTTCTCGTCCGCGTCCTCGTATTTCTTTAGCTCCTGCTCGAGCAGTTGCAACATACGCTTCTTGTAAAATGAATCAAGCGCATCTCTTCTCCCTTCCTGCGTCATCTGTTCGACCACCAACGCGAAAGCCGTGGCACTTTCAAACCCAAATTCCTTTGCCATCGAGCAGAATTGCCTGAGCTTGACATCTTCTGGGGGCTTGAACCTCGGTGCAAACACGGACGCTTCGGCTCCAGCAACCGCCTCGTTCGTCGCGTCTTCCGCGAATAGGGCGCTTTGGCCCTCAGGATCATCGAGATCCGTGGCGTCTACTAGCTCTGCGCGTCGTGAGAGCTTTGCTTCCACCCTGCTTGACCCGATCACCTCTGAGTTCTCGTGGGTGTACTGCACACCGGCTGACGCCAGAATCGCCTGGATAGCGTCGCTTTTCGGCTTATCGAACGGTTTCTTCTTGGTCGGTCTTTCGCCATGTTCGGCCTTGATGAACTCGGCAAATTGGCCCCACCCGCCATCATCCTCTGCAGCATCTTCCTTCTTAATGACTTTGAAGTCTTCGTCCCGCTCAGCCTTCTCCACATCTATGTCTGCCATCTGGACGCTCACTCGCGCCTCGGCAATATTGGTCTGGTTCATGATCCCTTGCAGTACGACCTGGTCGCCGTGAAAACTGAAGAGATTCTTCAGACCAAAAAGTTCGCCCTTTCGATCTTTGTCCTGCTGGATGCCCTTGAAGTAACGGCGCTCGCTAGAAGCACTGTAGCCAATGTTGGCCTGCTGCTGCTTGTAGATCTGTCGGGCGTAGACAATCTCCTCGATTGTACCCGCAGAAACCAGCCTGTAGACCTCGACATCTCGCAACTGGCCAATCCTGTACGCTCTATCCTGCGCCTGTAAATCATAAGCCGGGTTCCAGTGGGGATCGACAATGACGACTTTGTTGGCAGCGGTGATATTGAGACCAACGCCTCCGGCCTTTGTCGAGATCAAGAAAACAAACTTGTTGGGATCGGAGTTGAAGTCGTCAACCTCCTTCTGGCGATCGTCATATGACATCTGACCGCTTAGAAAGCTGACAGTGTAGCTGGTGCTCTTGAAGAGAGTCTCGAGGATATGCAGCAACCGCACGCTATGAGAGAAGATGAGGACCTTGTCCTGGTTGCTATACCAGAGACCAAGAAGCTCCTTCATTATCTTCCACTTGCCGCAGAAGACAGGATTTGACAGGACCTGGATTGAGTTCCGCTGCTGGTACAGCGTCTCCCAGTGCTTTGGGGCGCACTGCCTGAGCAGCTTGATAGCTGCTTTTCTCTTCTCTTGATCCGTCTGTTCATTCGGCGGGATCAAGAGAGTAAGGTGGTTTGACAGCTTTTGCAGGGCCTGTATGCAAGGGAAAACCAATGCCATCCAATACTTTCCTGTACCACGCGCAAGTTACCATTTGTTCATGCATCGGGTGAAAAGGTGAACGAGCCTCGGGTCATGTGTGCTAGGTCATCAGGCATGGCTAACTGCTGTTTCCGAAAGCCTATGATTGCTGTTGCAGCCAATGCACGCATTATCAAGAAACATGAAAGAGAGCGTGACATACCATCCGAAGTCAACTTGCCACAACACCAGCCCTGTTTCTTCCCTGAGCCGCAGGTGCACTCTTCCACGCTTGACAGGATGGTCTGTACCTCCTCACCCTCGAGGAGCCGCTCGTAAGCGTCTTTTTGTAGGTCCGTAAGAGGGCAGAAGATAACACGGTCGGTCTTTTTTGGCAGCTGATGAGCGATCAGGGCCTTCATCCGGCGGAGGAAAAATTCGGGCAAGAGGTTTTGGACAAGCTTCTTGGCGGTCTTCCTTGCAAGGCTCAGCTGGTGCCAGGTGGCGTCATGAGATTGTCCACGTGTGAGCGGCTTGACGATTGAATGATCCCATTCACGCAGGCTGCCAAAGTGGCCCGGGTTGGTCCAGTTGAGGAGGGTCCAAAACTCTTCGTACTTGTTCTGTATAGCTGTTCCTGTGAGGCCGATACGGCAGAGCGCGTTGATCCTGTTCATGGCCTTGGTGGTGGAAGTACGGCGATCCTTGATCAAGTGACACTCGTCGGCAATCACAGCATCCCACTCGACCGAGTTTACCTTGTCCTCGTTCTTCGCATATGTCGTGTAGGTCGTCAGCATGATCTCAATTGCACCAGCGCGTGCTGCCCTCAAGGCATCTTCCTTCCCGCTGTCGTGGTAAACGTCAATCCTCCACCAGCCCCAACGCTTGAGCTCGCTCCTCCAGTTTGGAATCAGAGACCCAAGACAAACAATCAGAACTCGGGGGTACCATCGTGATGGATCTCTTCTCATCTTTCGCAACCTCTTGGCATCCCTTTCATCGCCTGTCTTGCCAAAGGCGGCGGTCAGGAATGCAGCAACCTGGACTGTCTTGCCCAGCCCCATGTCATCGCCGAGGATTGCGCCTCTTTGGTAGACAAAGCGTTCATGCAAGAACCTGACGCCCTCGATTTGATAATCGCGAAGATATTGGGCAATCGACGCAGGTATCAAACCAGCAGAAGACTCCAGGACAATGTCCCTGTACGGCCTGCACGGTTGTATGTGTTGGAGCCTTGGTCGTTCCTCCAGCTCCCTGGGATCCCTCTCATCGTCCGAGAAATATATACCTTCGTAGTCCGGGGAAAGCTTGAGGCCAGCCTGGCCGAGTGCCTTTCTGTCCTCGTCGAAGTGTACCCGCCGGTCGAGGATATGCGGAGGGACGTCAACCTCGTCCGTACCTTCTTCGGTCTCCTTCTCTCCATCGCTTCCATCGACGCCCTTAGTTATGTCGTGTAAGCTAGGACGGGAGACACGCTTCGTAACGTCCTTGTCTTTGTCCTTGACTTTGCCCTTGCCCTTTGTAGCCCTGCTCTTTTTCGCCCGTTTCGGTTTCCTGCTCTGCAGCCACTTTTCCCGTTGGTCATCAGGCTCGTCCGCCCAGACGTCGACGTCTTCGAATTCTCGCTTGCGCTTAGGAGAGGCGACGACCGAGTCTTGTGCCTCGCCGGCGGACGACGCTGTCTCGTCATTGTCGCTTATCTCGACGAGCTCGCGTGACGGTCTGCTCGAGGTCGCCATTCTTCTTTGGCCGTTCTCCGGCGCGTGCGTGTGGTCACGTCAATGGGAGGAACTGTTGGCCGTCTTCAGACTTGGAGGGCAGCTGCCACAACACCTCCTACGTATGTGCCAATCGTTCCAATATCTCTTGGTGGGCATGATGGACGTCCGACGCTGTCGGTAGATTCGAATCTTGGGGCCAAGGAGGCTTTGTTGTCGCAAATGAAGCTCTAGCCTGAGGTAGTACTAAGAAATCAATGCTACTTGGGAATGACCCCTAGGCCTGACGCGGTAGCACGTGCTGTTTCTTACCCGCCACAGGTATGCTGTATACTAGTAGTACAGTACTTGTGCCATAGTAGTACTCTACCGCCTGAACAAGCACTCTACGGCGCTTTGACAGTCTGGAGTGGCGTGCTGGTCCCCTGCTCAGTGCCCCTCCATCCCCCGCAGCGCCTATCCTGTAAAGCCGAGGTTGTGTGCTGAGTATCTATCTAGCCACGGGTTCGCGCCTCGGATGTTGCATCTGCTCAACCATCCCCAATTTCCAGATTTTGGAATATGCTACAGAAAATGTAAATGACCTAGATCTAAGAAAAGACTTTATATTTTATATTCATATTCATGATGCAAGCAGCCAGCTCAGATACAGGTTTCTTCCAGGAGCAGCCGATTCTCAGGAATCAGGCCCAGAATGACCCAAGTTTCCAGAGAGTTCTCAAATGTTCGTCCGCGCCTTGCCTTGCACTCTAGACAGAGTCAGTATGACTCTTTTGTATAATATATATCTGACCAGATGTAGTATTCCTACCCTCAAGAATTTTGGATACCGTGGCGCCGGAGCTCATAGCCCTTGGGGATAATGTGCTGTCTCAGGCCATCTTCGACCTCATCTCCGACTCGGAAAGGAATCTGCCTCAACTTCGTGGCAGTGGCAGGGACAGCTTTGGTCGGCCCAGGAATGACGCCCTCGTGCTGAGCCAAGGCTGGAGAGAGCTTCAGCATTTTGGTATACAGAATGGGTGCGAGTTTCGACCGTGTGCTCCAGAAGGATCCGCGTTAACAGTCCAACAGAATTGTCGCGTATAACTACGATACCGACCATGGCCAATATACCAGAGTTATACAAATGCTCAGGTAGGGTCGTACATTTATTTCTCAGTCAGGCGTTGATACAGGCCCCTTCTTGTCTGCATTTTATCTTTGTCGACTTAACGAGCAACATGTCTCATGCCTCGGTGCCGCAGTCTGTCCTTGTTCAGCCTATCAAACTGTGGGCTCTGTTCTTTTGAAAATGAACTTCGCATGAGAGTACAGTTTTTCTTCTTTCTTTCTAAAAAAATAAAAATAAAAAATAAAAAAGAAAGAGAAAGAGAAAGAGAAAGAAGAAAAATCATTATAGAGAAGCTCGACTCGGCCTCCCATCTCTTATTGGTCGTTTTCTGCATTCAAGGCTAAACATGCTGTCATGAAAAGTGGCTGATGATCTCCGAATCACAGGTCAATCTTATGGGAAGCATCTTCTGCGAGTATGGATGCCCTATTCAGCCTTGCGTGGGAGAGGTCGCTGACGCTGCTCAAACAGATACCACCTGTCCAGTCGCCATGACCGACGGCGCAGCTCGTCTTCTCCAGCAGCACCTCGCGAAGCCCAATCTTGACCAGACCCGCCGGCGCATCTTCCAGAATGCCTACGACCATCTCACCTCACGAGACCCAGAGACAGCCTGGACAAGCGGGCAATGGATGACAGAACGGCCGGGGGGCAGCGACGTATCTCAGACTGAGACAGTCGCGTCCTACGATCCCTACCCGCACAGCGTCGCCGCTCCGCCGCTCGCAGATGCCAGCGAGAACATCCCTCTAGGACCCTGGAGCATCTCCGGCTTCAAGTGGTTCTCCAGCGCGACCGACTCGTCCATGACGGTTCTGCTCGCCAAGACGTCCCCTGACAAAGGCGTCTCCGCCTTCCTCGCGCCCATGCGCCGCCACAGCGCAGGCCTCATCTCGCCGACCGGCCAGCGCGGCGGGACAGAGCTCAACGGCGTCCGGATCTCTCGCCTCAAGGACAAGATGGGCACCAGGTCCCTCCCCACCGCAGAGCTCGAGCTGAAGGGCATGCGCGGCTGGCTGATCGGCGAGGAAGGCCGCGGCATCCGCGAGATCGCCACCATCCTGACCATCACCCGCGTCCGCTCCTGCATCGGCGCGCTGGGCTACCTCGGCCGCGGTCTCGCTGTCGCCAAGGCCTACACCCTGGTCCGTCAGGTCGGCGCCACGAGGGGCAGGCGGATGCTGCTGTGCGAGAGCCCGCTGCACATGCGCACGCTCGCCACCATGACCAGCACGTACCATGCGATGATGCTGTTGACCTTCTACGCGACGTACCTGCTCGGACTCGAAGAGACGTCACCAGAAGCAGCAGCAGTCGAACACAGCCCGCCTGGGGCTTTCCACCTGCCGCCGCCGCAGAAGCATGTCGCCCCCCTGCTGCGCGTCCTTTCGTCCATCTGCAAAGCATATGTATGCAAAAATGCCATCCCCCTCATGTACGGATGCATGGAGGCGCTAGGCGGCGTCGGGTATCTCAACAACACCGAGTCAGAGCACCTCAACCTCAGCCGCATATTCCGCGACCTGTGCGTCCTCGCGACGTGGGAGGGCACCACAGACGTGCTCTCGACGGACCTGCTGCGGGCGCTGAAACATCCGCGGGAAGGCAAGGCGAGCATGGAGGCGCTGGACTGGTTCCTGGAGGCGAACAGGCCTGCGCCGCGGGCTCGGGAGGCCTGGCAGGTGATCAGGGCGAGGGTAGAAAGCAAGACACAGGACGAGCTGGTCGCTGAGGCCAGAGACGTCTGCTTCGTTCTGGCCGAAGTTCTGATGGCGGCGCTGCTGGAGGTTGATGTCGCTAGTGACGGGGATGCGACGGCAAAGGCCATGCGGGACCGGTTTCTGGGACAGAGACGCTTTCTCGAAGTCGATCCTGCCGGGCTTGTTGTTGCTACAAAAGATACGTTGGAAGTCGACTTGGCTATTGTCTTTGGCAGTCAGGCTTCAGCAGAGATAGTCAAGCTTGGCTCGAAATTGTAAATCTCATGGTTTCATCCTAGATGTGTGTGCGCAGGCATCGTTGGGACCCTTCTTGATTTCACACGGTGAGGAAGGCAATTTGGCAGAGGCACGCTTGGGGAACATCACTCTACATTTGAGCATTGCCAAAGGTCATCAGGGGTGAATATGTAGGAAATGAGGAAATTGCAAAGAGCCTCGGGGTTCGCTTTTACTCATGCAAGGTTGCCAATCAGAACAACGTAGTCTAGCGTCTAGCCACCGCCACCACCGGTTTTGGCTTGATAGCGGCTGGAGATGTGCCTATATAGCCTTGCCTGGGCCAGTAGTTTCCCCCTGTACATCATAGTATATGATGAGATTCTCACTGGCCAAGAATCTTCGCAACCATCGCTTTGCAGATGGGGTGGTAGAAGTCCTTGTTCTTCTCAAACGTGGCCAGGGCAAGCGGCCGATCAACCTTGTTGAGTCCGACATACAAGGGACGCACGAACTTCATCCTGCCCACCTGGCCCAGGAGCTCCGCGACGGGCTTGTAAGTGCTGGTGACCCTGCTCCTCAGCGAAACTTCGAAGTAGACCGTCTTGACCTCCTTGTTCCGAGATTCATTGAAATTGTAGACCTGACCCATCTTCTCGACCTGCTCTGCGCTTAGGGGTTCGGCGAAGGCGTGAATGGTCTGCAGGAAGACGAGCTTCTGGTTGGCGCTGAAGGACTCAACGTCCTGAGGAGAAGGAGTGTAGTCCTTGGAGGTAGTGTCAGTTGAGGTTCGCAGATGTCTGAACAGAATCTGACCCTGGATAGAAAAAACAAGAAGAAGAAGAAAATAGACTGACCTTTTTCTCCCACTGGGCCGCCAGTTTATAACAGACGTCGATAAGCGAGGTATCGAAGTCTGGCTTGGGCGGCATTCCGCCGTTGTAGAACCGACCCTCCCAATCGATCTCAGCAATTTTCTCCTTGAGATCGGCGAACTCGGGCTTGCTGAAGAACTCGAGGAACGTCTCCTTGAACTGGTACGAGTCCAGTGACTTGTTTGCCCACGTGGTGAAGTAGTAAGGGATGAACTTGTCAAAGTTCTGACGACCCACAAGCCTGTCGAGATACCAGATCATGTGGAAGCCCTTCTCATACGGGACCTTGCTGAAACTATCATCGGGATCGATGCCCTTGTGAGGTATCAACAGCTGAGTGTACGGGTGGTCCTTGCCGAAGTTATCGATAGCTTCTTGCAGGCCCTGCCAGCCGATGACGGCGGAAAAGTCGAAGTACGCCGCGCCATGGACTGCGGCAAGGATGCGACGCTCTAGATATGTTGTCCATCCCTCGTTCAGCCAGCTAGAGTCTGGTCAGTGCTGAAATGGGTTTTTCGTCTGAGGGGGGGCCGGGCATCGGGCTTACAAGTGCTCCCAACTGCAGCTTGTCACCAAGTTGCCGCTCCAGCTGTGAGAGAGCTCGTGTGCGATGACATCCACATTCTCACGATCTCCAGAGACCTATTCATGTATACAGTGTAAGTGTACGTCTCAACCTCGGTCTTGAGAACCAAGAGATATGTTACAAAAGTGATGACTTACCACGGTAGGGGTAGCGAAGGTATAGATGGGGTTCTCCATGCCTGCACAGTTCGCCACCGGTTAGCATCTCCGGAGGCTGATGCCGCGAATCTTGATAGGCTCACCTCCATAGGGGAAGGAAGGCGGCAGAACCAGCACATTGTACTGTCCCCACTTGTACGGGAATACGATGCCCTCAATGACCTCCATGAACTTTTCAACATCCCTTTCGAACTCCCACTGACAGGCATTCAGCTCATCCGGGCTCGTAGCCACATACGACCTCGGGCCGATGGGCGCCTGGGCAATATCCCCCGAGGCCAGGGCGAACAGGTAACTGGGGATCGGCACCTTCTGCTCGAAGACATACAACTTCTCCCCGCCCTCCCTCGCCTCGGGCTCGCCGTCAGCCGCAACACCGCTGGCGACGACCACATACGGGCTCGTGATGCGGAACGAGTAGGTTGACTTGACGTCAGGCGTGTCCTGGCACGGGAACAAACTCCGTGCGTGGATCGCCTGGCACTGGCTGAATATGAACGGGGCCTTCTTGCTGGAGGTCTGCTCGGGCGTGAGCCACTGCAGAGCTGTGCACTGGGCCGTCGTCGCGACCTCGATGTCCACCTTGACCAGCTCGCCCTTGGCAGCGCCAGAGGGGACCGAGATGTGCATCGGTGAGCCAAGAGGCTCGGCCCGGTCCTTGATGGACCATTGGGAGTCTGCCGAGTTGACCTTGACGGAGGACACGGAAAGGTAGCTGCTGTCGAGGATGATCTCCTTGCTGTCCTTGTCCGTCTGGGACTCGAGCTCCAGCGTGACTAGCCCGCGCAGGGACTTCTCCTTGAAGTCGATCTTCAGGTTGGCGGTGGTGTGCTTGGTCCGCCAGGCATCGTAGTTGGCCGACGTAGAAGGGTCACGGGCGGCCATGTTGGGTTTGTAGAAGAAGCGAGCTTGAACTCGAACCCGGACAGTGAAGGGGAGGAAGTGTGATGAAGCTCTAGCCAGGTGGGCTGCTGAAGGCGTCAAGGTGCGGGGAGGGAGCTTGACCCTCTGAGAAACACAAGAACCCCTCAGCAACATGAGGATTTTCTCGTGATCGCGGCTACAACCGGCGATGATCCTACAATGCTCCTCACCTTGCCGCCGAGGTTATCGCCTTCCTTGCCCGGAGAACAATTATTAATTTTCCAGCAAGACTAAACCTATTAAGGCAATAAATTGCTCTTTCCCCCGCAACATTGGAGAGTTTTGGCCGCGGAAAATCGGCAGAAGAATCCCAAAAGCAGCCCAGTCAGGTTAGTATGTCTTGGCAAGAAAACAACGCCGCACCTGCCTATCTAGCTTTAACCTAGTAGAGAAGGCGGTATCTAACCAAAAGCTGATGTAATCAAAGCCACTGTGATCCTCAATCCTCTCCTGGTGCTCAAGCCTTTCGACTCACTCATTACAGTCTCCTCATCTCACGCCCACCGCCACCACACTCCTTCCGCCCTCCATCCAAAGACATCGACTTCACATGGATCCCAACAGAAGCATTGAAGACAGAAGTCGGGTAAGAAACACTAATGGCCTGGCGGCCCCGCGAAACATGTTTCAACCTCCTCCTGTGCCTTCATGCCTTTCGTCTCTAGGCACGCTGGGGGCGATCACTCCCTGCAGTCGGACGAAACGCAAGCATTGGCCTCAACAGCTCAGGCTGTAGTCGTGCGTGCACCTGTCGTGGTCCTTGCTGGATCCAAGATGTTGCGGAAGTTTAGCCATGTGGCCGTCATGGGAATACTGCAGCCTACCTGGCACGGTCAACGATACCTCGGGTTGCCTTGCCCCATTCCCCCCAAACCCAAAAAAAGGACACACTACGCAGCAGGGTGGAGGGCCGCGAGGTGGCGTAGGAAGCAAGTATTCCAATTCTCAAAAGAGCCGGAGTATAATATGTGCCGGTCGCTTGCTACCCCTTTGTTTGGTTCGTCGCCAGCAGAACAAGGTTGTGACGCAGGGCATCCCTTCTGGTTCCGCCGTGAGATGCAGCAGACGGCCCGCCGGTCTGATACTCGAAACCATTCAAAGTCCCGCTAGTTGTGTGCCCTGACACGCCCTCGTGGTATTGTTATCCCTGCCGTTTCGAGGCTGTCTATGCAGCTGCTTGCAGGAATCTCCATCTCGTGAAAGTGTTTGAAAAATCATCGCAGGCTTGCCGGTCCTCCTCGTGTCCCAGAGGGTGGAGGAGATGAAGGAGGGCACGCACACACACACACACACACAAGAGGCAGGATAATGCCTTCACCACGAGAACAGACAAGGCACTTGCGGGGTGTGTGCTATTTTCGTCTGGTGCCTGCGCTGTACGAGCGGTCTTCCTTCGTGCCTTGCATTGGTGCCGCACGACTGGTGCGGGAACTGCCCGTGCGGCACCGGAACGATTTACTGTACATAGCAGTACTATGTGCAGTCATGAATATCGGCCATACTACTATACCAGGGATTTCGAGGTCACTTTGACCGAGGGTGACAAGGACGGCCCACAACGAGGGATCACGAGGCGTGCAGACCTCTCCAATTCATCTTACATGGTACATGCTTCATACAGGATCGGGCCCGTGCAATCTCGGCCGATACGCTCAGCGTCTTTGAGTGCACAACGCTATGCATGCATGGTGCCGATTTATGGATGTTAGCTCTGGTGCCCAGTCTTGTCTAATACCACCCAACCCACGGGACTTTTGTTAAAACTTTCTTCCTTTTCTTTTTGGGGGGGGGGTGGGAGGCTGGCTCTGGAAACTACTCGACGGAGGAATTATGCAACCTTCTGGCATCGAAAGCCTATATCAAGAAACCATTATGCCGGGCAATTATTGAGGACGAAGGTCTTGGCCCCCCTCCCCTTCCCATTTCCATGGGCCACATTGTGGGTATATGCACACTTCTGCACCTGCCGCGAGACTCAGCCTTGAGGGGGGCCGAGAAGCTCGCACGTGGGCATATACAGATGGGTCCCCGTCGGATCGGGCTCGGCTGCGTTCTCGCACGAATCACCCTTAGCCCTGTAGCAGGTCCGGCACAAAACACAGGGCGTCCAAAAAAGAAAAAGAGAGAAAAATAGTATCAAACATCACATTCTTTACGGTACGGGTGGAGGTATTTCGAGGAGGTTGGCCCAAAGGGTCCTCTCCCCCCCCCTCTTTCCTTGCGTGGTTAATAACATAGACGGGTCGGTCGGGGGGGGGGTTGGTTCTTGGAAAGGTCCCTCGCAAAGCTAGGTACTGTGGTCCGCTCAACAAGGCCCGTGACCACTAGACGAAATTTGACTCCTGGCGAGGCGCCCTCAATTCGGCCGGGCGGACGAGAGACATAGTTTCTGGTTCGCTTAGAGATGAGAATAATCGAGATGCCCTCATATTACTCTGTCGGCTGCGTGTAAGAGCCACAGGAGGGAAAAACTTAGAAAGAAAGGAAAAGGAACAAAAAGGGGGGGGGGGAAATAGTATGTAGGATCCGCAGGAACGACAGTACAGCATAAATGCTTGTGATTGGCAAAACCCCCCCCCCTCTTCTCTCCCCTTGTCTCAACCCCTTGCAACCTGCAACTGCAGTCTTGGCTGTGGAGCTAAGCTTTACGGCGACTAGTACGGAAGAAGCACAGGCTTGGACCAAAGTACGGCTGCTTTTTTTCTTTTTTTTCCTTCTTTTCTTTGGGTGGTACATACTACGGAGAGAAGGATTGCACTCTTTGTGGCCCCAGTAGGACGGCACGACGCAATTTTTGGCGGGATCGGATGCTTCCCTTTTTTTCCTTTTTTTTTTATGGTTAAGAAGCAAGGAAAGCTTGGCGTCACACCGCATCCTCGCAAAGGCCTCTTCTTCTTGTTGCCAGAGAAGAATGCCAATTCAGGGTATTCAGGAACACCCAGCCGCTTCTGCGGGTGCGCTCTCGCCGTCACCACCACCTGCTACCGTGGTCCAAGTCACGTTCTTGCAGCCCGGCGCTGGTTGCTGAAACCGTTGGGCAGGGAATATTTTCCTAGCCCTCCAAGAAAGAGAGAGAGAGAGAGAGTAAACGGGACGGGTAGGATGCGGGCGTACAACACCTCAAAGGTCTGTTGCGTTGAAGATCATCATAATCGAGAGGCGTCGGGTTGAAGATCATCGGCCAAGGATCATCCACATTCTTTCCTGTCAAGACTGCACAAGACGCATGTATGTATGGTTCACACACTGCAGCTGTGAGAAAACCCTTGCGCTGCGGAGCCCGTCTGAGGTCATTTATCAAGATACCATGTATATAGTATCTCTCCGGCTGATAAGAGGAGTTGTGGGTTTTTTGGGGAATTTTTTTTTGGAAAGGGGGGGGGGGAGGTTTGTTTTGTTTTTTGGGTTTGTGGTCCGGAAACCCCTACCAGTGTGCAGCGTGCGAGACCATTGTCCACAAAACAGGCTGCTGAGCCCTCTTGTATCGTGGCCATGTCGCAGATAGAGAGTAGGATGGGGTACCATCACTCCCCTTCTCTCTCCTCAACAGCTAGAGGGTTTGGAGATGGCTATTGATGTAATCCTCAGGGGTGGTTCTGACACCTCGAGGGACAGCTCCACGTTCCTGTGTCAAGGCTAAAACTTGCCGAGACGGGGGGGAGGGGTGGCCCTGATGAACTTTATTTCCAGATCGTCGTTCTAGCCTTTGGGGTTCCTCATGGCCCGGGGTGGAGGGGCGACGACAAGGACTCAAGGGTCCGGGGCCCCACCCGCTCCGAGGCATTCCCACGAGTTGCTTGGACAAAGCGGTCATAGTACATTTGTATGTATCCATGCTGCTACCGCCATGTTATTGTATACTATGTGTAGTGGACAAGGTGATGGACAACCGCTACGTGGGACTCCAAATAGTGTGGTTGGTATCTCTCGAAAGCTCCGCCGTGGGTTAGATGATCAGTTGGAGAGTGCCGCTGGCGGTGATGCTGCTGCTTCTGTTGGCAACTTACCACAGTGCCCTGCAGGTCGGACCATCGTTCTTAAGTAGCCTAAATGTCTGTTTCGATGCGAGAGGAAGAGAGAGGGAGTATGTGTGTTTCCTTGCATACTAGACTGTCGTCCCGTGGGCGAGACGAGGCGGAACGACAGTAGCCGGGGCCATCTGTCAAAAAATGAAGTGGAACGGCGGTAGGAAAGTTTGCACGACGCACGGTTCCTGAGCCTGTGATCGTCGATAAGGGCGACATTCGCAAGGCATCCCCGTCCCAGGTCCACGATTCGGACGGCTCACACGCTCTGGCTACTGATACTGAAACATTTGTGGTCTGCACCCCGCACCTTATCGAGACAGAGCTGCTACTGTACGGGAGGTAGCTTCGGAGCGTATTGCAGCGAGAGGAGTCGAGGCGATGGGACAACCGTGGCTCAGGTTATCTTTGTCTACCTGTCGGCAGATGCGTGTGCACACTCTTCTGTGTCCGGTAGAGACGGCCAGCCTTTGTTCATGGTCGTGATGCCGGCTTCCCTCAACAGTCTAGAGGCACTAGGATTGTTTGATCACCTCAAGGCAAATACATTACTGCGCAGTTAGGTCTAGACTCACATAGATTTGTATGTGTCCGTCCCCCTGAACACCCCGCAGCCACTTCAGGGCAAGCAGCCGAATGCAGGTGGTATCGTGACGCCTGAGAACAAGCCACAGGAGGCTCGTGGTAAGCCAGGCACTTCCAGGCAACCCTGGCCCCTGCCTTGTCCCTTGCGCAGCTTACCTAACTAAAAGACGCTCAGGAGTATGCTGCGGGCAGACAGTGGGGCGTCATCCTTTAGGTCAACATAGAGACCTGGCTGGCTCTTATCCGGCGGAACAAGTCACACCAGTGTCAAAGTGATGTGTAGTCCGGTACCAGACAAGCAGAAACCAAAATGTTTTGTAGCGCGGGGTCCTAGGCAAAAGAGTTTGGTTTCTATTCTGCGTTTTAGGCAAGATGCTAGCCAACTGGGTCGGCATTTTTTATTTTTATTTTTTCCTTGTCTTTCTTCGGGGTACGTACTATGTATGGAGTTGTGTCAGTCCCATATCGTGGAGGGGCGAAGACGACTTTGTGGGGTGGTAGCCGGAACAATTCTTGTTGGCCAGGCAGGGTACGGAGAATTTTAGTCGAAACGGTGCAGACAGTACCTAGCATTGTACTGGTCTACTCGTACAGGCTGGAGTCGGTGTGCCAGGCTTCCAAGGTTGTCTCTTGCAGGCATGCAATGCGAGGTCTGGATAAAGAACAAAACACTACCCACCCGGCAAATGGCACTGAACAGGGGCGCAGCCACCACCACCACCACCACCACCACCAACGGGCGAAGGGGAAGGGGATGATTGCTGGCTGAAAATGCAACTACGTACTGTCGCACGTTTTGCATGTTCAATCGCCTACGTGCTGCAGGACGATTGCCGATCTTGAGGCCAGCCATGCCCAAAGTGACTGGGTTCCGCCGCAGTTGCATCTCGGCGTTGCAGCAATGCCCGTGTGCCTCCGTGGGTGCAGAGGGCGTGTGATGTTTCCTCTGGCAGCGGCAGCATCACATTCGGTACCACAGTAGAGTGCCGTGCGCGGGCTTCTATTGCGCATATGTTGATCACCTGAGTGCATCTGGATCCACCCTGTAGTATGGTAGCTTTGGAGAACCCTATTTGTCGCTTCCAGATTCTTTATCTTGTTGGGTTTGATTCCGTTCGGATGTCAGTTGCAACATGTGGAAAAATGATGGGTGATGTGTTGCGGAGGTTTGGATTCTGATATGGCTGGAAGGTGCAGGTGTCCGGGGCCTGGTTGTGCCTAAGTCCACCAAGACCTCGAGCGCACAGACCAGCCGTTCACAGAGTCTAAGGGTTAGGGTCCTAAAATCCCTAATGGAAGGCACTACGCAACTCTTTTAGCACTGCTGATCTCGGGTTGTTTTCCCACGTTTCTCCCCCCCCCTCCATCCCTAAACAAACCCTTGCGTCTGCAGATCATTTCATTACTCACGACCCTTCCATCAAGCCAGCCACGCTGGCACGATCATGACAAACATTATGAGAATACACGAACTTGGCAGTCCGAGCTCCTCGTACCACCTCATGCTGATGGGCTGTTCCTTTAGATAAGGAGGCCAACGGGCAGGCAGCAGCGTACAACACGCACACGACATACGACAGTGCATCTCGGACGGTTTCCGGCCTGGCCAAAAGGTACAACGATGCCGCCACGAGCCCGAGGAGCCAGAAGGTGATTTGGAAGCTTTCGGAGGCACGAGCTTCCTCAACAGCCTGACAAATTCAACCCAAAGGGAACCAGGCTTACGGAGCCCCGTGGGTGGGAGTCAGCATCGAATTCCAGAACTGAGGATTTGCCGGGCTGCAAAGATTTGACAGCATACGCGGGTCCTCGCTTCACCACTACCGGCAGATGAGTCCCGTGCTGGTGTCCTACAGCATCTTTGCCAGGGATTTCCAGGTCTCTTCTGTAACTCACCAATCCAACATGCCTATGCTCTCGAAACTCCTATGCATTCTCGGCGGTGGAGCCCCCGCTACATCAATCTCGGGTCAGCCTATCACACAGGCATGACTCGGTACTTGTTCCATGGATACTGCTCTCTCTCTCTCTCTCTCTCGTCTCGCCATCATGTTCCTGGGGAGATCCAGGCAGTGCGGAGGATCGAGTAAGCTGAGCAGGCTGCCTGGAGTCTCAAACAGGCTAGATTGCACTGCCAAAGAACCCCGTGGCATCTGCCTCATCCGACTCGATACGTTGTACCACGCACATATCCGAGAAACCGGCCACATCTCGAGAGACTGGGTTTACATTACTCACTATTGAGGACCTTGACGTGATGAGGAACACGCGGGGCCAGAGCACGCTAAGATGCGCTCTGGCGTCTGGCTGCTGGTCCTTGCGCAGGATGACCGTCTAGTCACTGGCTCGGATGCCCCAACTGACTGCGGAAGTAGCACCTACACTTGGACCCCCTTGGTGGGTGACTGCCCTTGACCCTGTGACGGGCTTCGACTGAAGGAAGGCTGTCTCAAGAGAAAGAGAGAGAGAGGAAGAAGAAAGGGTCATGACTGAATACGAGGTGTGACACAGCCAATATGTGTGCCCTCGACCTCGTTCTGCAAATGCATGACAAAAAAACTCACGCAACACTCTCAGAGCTGCGTCCTGGAGGAATTACGCCAGATAAGCATATTTATGCTCAGGAGGGATCTTCCAAGGAGCAGCAGTTGACAGATCGAAGTGAAGATAGGCCGCCGCAAGATAGCACCCGATGAGAATTCCTCGACAAGAAGACGATCCCTCCCTATTGGCCTCCTGACCACCCCAATTCCACGATGGTACCCAGGCGTGGGTAGGTGTTCTCCTAACCTTAAAACAAGATACGACTGACAGGGCCCTGAGAGGTCGCCAAGGAAGCTTATCGAGGATTGACACAGGAGTACATAGTATGCTGCTGCAGAGCACGACACAGAAGCAGCGTCGTTGCTCCGGACCCGTGCCGTCGCTGGCCCGCTCGCAAGATGGGTCGGCTGAAAAGAACGAGCACACAAGTGGATTCTACCACGAACTGGCGCAATCCCTCGATTTCATGATTTGTGGGGCTCCTCCCATGCTCTCATATCCGTTCTTGGCCGTGGAATACTACCATGTACCTATGAGTATTCTATGGTATATACTATGAACTATAGTAGACTGCTTTTGAATATACGGTACCTCGGCAGCTTAGCGAGCTCGCTGGACAATCTCGATGTTGGCACTCCCTTCTCATCGACGTCTGCGACCCCCCCTGTTATTTTCTTTCTCTTCTTTCAGGAGCTCTCAATAGCTCTTGGGGGGGATCACGCCTACGACACTCATCTAGACATCGATTTTGGCACTAAATGGAGGTGTGGTGTCGTGGGCTTACTGCTTAAGGTACTTACAAAAGTTTGATGTCAGGCATTCCCAGTTTGGAAACGAGACCCTCATCTTTCTTGGGGGGGGGGGTTACTCCACCACCAGAGGTCCCGCATTAGCGCACGCAGGCAGCACCAGGGTGTGGATGTTAGACTGTTTCACTCCGCTGTATCCAGCGAGATCTCCATCCTCCTGCTGCTTGTCTCATGTACCTCACCTGCACGGCTAGTCCTCATTTCGCCACCAAGTCCGTCCCTGTGGCTACGTCCTGGACCAGGGCGGCCTGCACTGTGATATCTTTGCCCTGCACCGCGGACTCGTCCCCGGACGGACACACAACAAGGCTGCGGGGTTCTCTGGCATGCTGGCCCTGCACCTTGTGTTGTGCACGGCCGCGGACCTCGCAGCTGTTCCTTGACCCTCGAGAGGTCAGTGAGGTCCAAGTCCCCTGCGGGAGGCTGGCAGACCTTCCTAGACAAGGGAAGGTTGCTTGAAAGGAGGAGAGACTACTGACGCGATCGACTTCCCTTCCCCAAATACGGTTGCAATTTACCATACGACGCTGGGTGTGCGTGCGACTAGACAGAGCAGAGAGAGAGAGAGAGAGAGAGAGAGGGAGAGAAAGAAGACTGGGAACAAATAATAAAAGCATCAGCAGCCGTCTGATGATGGGGCCCGCATCAGCTCCTGGATTCCACACTTCTTCATCCGTCTTCCTGCTATACACAAACACACACACACACACACACCCACACCATATCCGGGTGGCGGCCTCCCCTTTCAAGAGCAGAGCAAACAGCAAGGGCTTGCTTTTGATGCGACCTCCCCTGTCCCAATTGTTTGGGCAACGTTGCTGGGGATCCATGTGCGTGTTCGCACCCAAGCCCTGCGATTCTGTTACACTACACTCAATCTCCTAATCGTCGGATCCTCTCCATCGGTGTCTGCTCGAGGAGCAGGGACCCGTAGGGACCCGTCGCACCAGAATCTGGATAGCTTAGCACCCCTGTCATCCGGGTGTGACGCCCCCAGCTCGCCATGGCTCATATAGCAAGTTGCATACAACCTATACCCGAGAGTGACCGTTTGAGCATCTCGAGCTATATAGTACGGCCTCTTTCGCCTCTTCCCCCTTCGAGCGAGGTATGTAGTTGGAACCCCCTTCTCAACTCTGGCAGTTCCCCCTTCGCGATACATAATCCAAAAAAGATTGTGTTGCTGGACCAACTTTGAATCTTACCAATATATATATATATATTCCTTGGCCGACCAGGTTGAACAGCAGGTCTCGAAGCCGTGGGTCTGGAGAATGGCCCAGTCAGATACCAGGAAGTATCAGCTCTTCCCCAGGGAAAAGCAGGTCGCGGCCTCACCAGTACAAAGCCTGGACCCCGAACAGGCCTTTGCCTTGGCCATGGGACAGAGCGCAGACGGATCAGACAACAGGTTCGGCACTGGCAACCTGAGACTCAGGATCAGGGAGCACAACCTTCCCCTCCGCCGGCGCAAGGTCAGCGTCCCAGAGCTCGGGCCTATGACCACAGTTCACGAGTCCTCTATGGACTCCCGTAAGTCGTGCCAACAGACCTCAGGAGGCATGTCCGAGCAGCTGACACCAGTCCTCTAGCCACACTGCCAGGACGACCAACTCACCATGAACGCTCTATCAGCGCCCCAGGTCATGGCTGGAAGCAGCACCACCTTGGCTGTCAGGCTGCTGGCGACAACAAGAAAGAAGTCAATGGCTCCTCTATGCCTCGCCCACCGTCATCGCCCAAGGACCTCCCGCCACTCATGATTCCCGGCCAGGTGTCAGCTCTCTCAACCCTGAAGAGACAGCTCTCGTCGAGCCGTCTCCGAAAAGGCAGCGCCAGCACCGAGTCTAGCACACGAACAGCAAAGTCAGATGACTCTCCCAGGTCTCATACGCCCATCTCGGCCTCCCAGCCGGCCGGAACTCCCTCCTCGGCTGGTACGTGGTACTCAGCATCCGCGACCCCCACGACGCTGCCGACACCGGTGTCAGCCACCAACGACCCTCGGCGATCTCCAAAGCCTTCCAAGACAACAACGACAACAAACGTCTCGTCCGAAATGTCCAAAGAACAAGCGACAGACACGATCAACAGCGATGCTGTCCCGCTGTCCGCCGTCGAGCCTCGAAGCGCCAGCACCACAAGCCACCGACGAAACATGTCCGACAGCGCCAGCATAAGCGCAAGTATCATGGACCGCGGCCGCCCCAAGAAGAAGAGTGAAAATGGACTCAGGAGGAGTAGCTCCAAGAAGAGCAAGAGTGCGGAGCGTCTTGCCTTTGAGCGGCTGCCCAAAGGCTGGAAGGTACCTGATGCGATGCAGATGTTGGATGCATCTGAGATGACTGCCCTGCACAAACAAGCGCTGCAACAGGCTGAGAGGTTCGAGGTCCTGAGGAAGAGCGATGTGGACGGTCTCTCCAGGGTGAGTCGCAGAGCCCCCATCGCCACAAACAGCTAACGTGACCCTTCCCATACTAACTCAGACTCTGTGTGTGTGTGTGTAGGAACTGAGGAATTTGGACGAGCGATGTGAATATTTACGCCGTACCTACCACTCGCTCAGGGCTGGGAGGCGTAATCTCCACTCCCGGATCTGCCAGTACCTCCGGTCCCCCCGCACCGTCAAGTTCAGCCAGGAGTCTCTGCTCAAGCAAGAGGAGGCTCTCGCCGAGCTGGACGCATCCATCGACGACTGGGTCAACAAGCTTGAGCAGGCAGAGAACCGCCGCACTCGGGTCCGCCAGAAGCTGCTGGAACACGTCGCTGCCGCCGTAACCATCCCTGTCCATAGCGCTCTTGCTGGCGTCGGTCGTTCTCCATTTACGCTGGACATGAGATCCCCGACTGCTCCCACTGAACCCTCCACACCTCCACGCTCCCCCACCAAGGTCGCCTTCACCCCTCGTGCTGGGGCTTCGTCGCCGTCCCCGTGCCGCGTCGTGGCGCAGGTCCCCTCGACCATCGTAGAGCAGCCTCTTGTCGAGGAGGAGGCTGCTGCCTCGGCCGTGGGCCTGGGCATCGACCAGGTCGCTGATGAGCCCGTGACCGCTGGCATCCGCCGCAGCGAGGTGGAGAGCATCCGCATCTATGCCGGGGATGAGGTCGCCGCTCTCCTCGCCGACGTCGAGCAGCAGATCACCAGGATGAGCAAGGCTACCGAGGCCAATGCTGCGCTCCGCGAGAAGGAAGCTGCCGCCCGGCAGAACGAACTCGCCAATCTCACCACGCAGGAGCGCAAGCAGCTTCACCGTGCCCAGAGCCACGAGGCCTTCCGAGGTAGCACGCCTTTTGCAGGAGGAGGCGGCAACAGCACAGTCGGGGGTCCCGCCAGCGCCAAGGAACTGTCTACATTGTCTGTCTCGCCACGTACTGTCCCGGCCACCATCACCGAAACCAAGCAGGAAGACCCCTCGCACTTCATTCTGCCTTCTGCTGTCTTCGATCCTAAGACGGCCACCGTTCATTAGGCGAAACGCCTCTCTATTTTCCACCTTTTTCTTATTGGGTACTCACTGTCTTCTTTTTTTCTCCTTTCTTTTCTCTCTCTCTGTTTTATTTTTTCTTTTTTCCTTCCTCTTTTCTTTGTCTCACTCATGATGATCACGGCCGACTTGCATATATATAATCAGTGTGGAAAATCATTCGTCTTCACATGATACCCTTCTTGACCATCCTTGAACGAACGTCAACGTTCTACGAGCAACGGCCGGCAGTCATTAGATTCTTGTTTTAGATGCTCAATCATTTTCAAGCTCCTACCTAAACCCCGCGCCCCCCCCCCCTCCCCCTTCAACCTTCCTTTCTTTTTCCTCTCCTCCTTTCATGGCACGTCTTGTTATGCTGTGGCTGCATTACAGCAGTACCACTATTATGTTGTTTCAAATTACAGGAATGGTCTTTCGCTCTCTTTTTTTCTTCTTCGGTTGTTTTTCCCCTTCCTCCTGGACTTTCTCATCCTTTCTTGTCTTCTCAAAAAGTCACCATTGAAAACATCATATTATGGATGGAACACCAGTTCGAGGGATCTCATACAAGGGAAAAGAAGAAAAAAGGGAAGAAAAAAAAAGTGGCCCAGGTTCGTGTGTTGCTCATGGTGTGAGCTACTTGAACTCATCAAAGGCCATCTTTCGAGCCCCTTCTCGCCTTCGAGATCAGGCAGTTTGTCCTGCGACCTACCTAGATAGTGTGACCCTTCATGGGAGAACTTTCAATACAAAAATATCAAAAATGCATATATATTCACGCAATACTGCTATAAAAGACCTTCATAAGAGCTGATGGCCGACTTCTCGACAATCCAGTACTGTACCGTCCCAACTCCTTGAGCCACCCATGCCACCGTTTCCAATAGCCTGTCGATCTGCTGCATAACTGCACGCAGCCGTTGAGGCGAGGCGGGTATGGGAAGGAAGAAGAAGGGAGGGAGGCAGAGGGTTTCTCCTTTCCCCATGCGTCTCTGAAAGCTCGGTGAAAAACCACAGCCCACATGACCATGTTTTAGCCAACATCAGACGAATATTTGGCGAAACAGGGGAGCATTTGTTATGCAGTCCAAATACCATGGTACTGACAGCGATGGAAAGGTAGTTTCTCTTTCTTCCTCCCCCCTCTTTCTCTTTCAAAAAAAGAAATCCCTTCGATGCAGGACACCGCCCAGCCACAAAACAAAAGCCTCACTCATGCAAGGGTCGCATGTTTGGTAGCGGGCGTTTCAGGTGTGACCCCTCCTCCTCCCCACCTCGTTAGGATGTTGTATAACATGCATCCCGGCTGTACTGCGAACTGCATACTGCCTGGGCATGAACCATTCTTCCAACAGCCAAGGACCCTTGTTTCTGGGCAGGGCCTCAACAAAGACAATAAATGTATCCTGGAGGGCTGTCCCACTGCTTATGATGTCTTGTCTTGTCTGACCCCGCTTCTGCGGTTGATGTTCTCTTGCGTGCGTGTGCGTGTGTGTGTGTGTGTGTGTGTGTGTGTGTGTGTGTGTGTGTGTGTGTGTGTGTGTGTGTGAGTGAGTGAGATCGTCCGCATGTATGCAGAGACGTAAGAAGAAGGGACCCCTGGTATGAATAGGAAGGACGAGATGAATAAGTTGAGTTGGCACAGGGTCAAAATAGGTGGAGGCAGGACGCCACACTCGTCCGACTTTTCTTGGGATGATGCTGCCGAGCATGGGACCGAAACGAAGGCGTTCGATGAGATCACATCCTTTTTTTTTCTTCTTTCCCTCCCCTGCCTCTAGGTACGTTCCAGATGATGGGCAGTGCAGGACGTGATACGAGGCTTGACCATGGTTTTCTCCGGCATGCGCGCCTCAAGTGGATGAGAAATAAGAAACATCTTGAAGCGAGAGGAGCTTGCTGCCGCATCCTGCCTGCTTAGCAATGCACATATTATTTTATACATATAACAAGGACGACAGGGAAATCCCGCCCTCTCGTGTGCCGCGGCTCGAGGTCTTATACATAGATCTGGTTCGGCTCAGGGTGCTTGGTGGGATTGGGAACCCCCCCCCCCCCCTTTTCTTCGTGTGTAGCTGCAGTGGAATACGTAGTATGAGCGGAGTGCTAATTCTTCGTGCTGCGCCGCCTATCCAAACGATTATCTGAATAATCAATACATTACCATCGAGGGCTACAGTGCCACTCTAACTGAAGGTCTGTCAGGCATTATGAAGTTCTGTATCGCGTTGCAAATCGATTGGAGCTAGAACTTGAACAAGTCTGGGCCCGCCAGTCATTTCCGATTGAGCTTGTACTGTCCATGACTGAATCCCAATCTTCTCGCCATGTTATGTACAAAATATTCGCCTGAATCTTTCCTCGCTCACTCTCAAAGTGACGAGAATCCTGCTTGCCTAAGGCTATGGACCAGGCCCAAACACTGCCATCCTTAACTGACACTCCTGCTGTTGCTCTAGGCACCCTAGTTCTAGGCGTCGTGTCTCGAGGTGAACCTGTAATACCGACGCTAGAACCTGCTGATCGTGGTAGAAGGCGATGCCGCAGAACATGATGAGTAACAGAAGATGAATGTTTCTTCCAACCAAGATTAGCCAGGAATCCTGCCCCGCCGCCGGCGTCGAGGCACGGTGCACAACGTCAAGTCTGATCGACTGCTGTTGTGTCAATCCACGGCGCGAGAGAGCTTCCTCCTGTTTGCCTATCTCATCCCCGTAAAGCTTTCCAAACATGATGTCGGATTCCATTCCCGGCTTCTGGATCACCACAATACAGAGAGTGGTGGTCAGTTGCCTTTCAGCGATGGCAGAGCCCTCTTCACCGACATATTTTGACTCGGTCCAGCGTAGACGAACTGGCCCGTTTCCACTCCACGGGATGTTGTACAGTCGCAAAGTATCGGCCTTGATATAGCTCCAATCATCATTGTCGTTATATGTTGCGTTTGCTAAACTGTAGAGATCCGGCCCACGGATCACGATCATCGGGGTGTTGGGCTTCATTGCCGTCAGAATAACCAAAGCTCAATACACATAAGGCTAGGCAACTGAAACAATGGCTATGATGATGCATACTTGACGCTTGTGCGTCACCAAAGTCTGGGAACACATGCAGACTTGTTCAGGTGGGCAGCTTTAGGGGGGGGGGGGGTATTGACTCGATCGTGGCTGGGTACCGGCATGAGGGTAGGACGTCGGAAGTTGTGCTTAAGACTCGGCTTTGCGGTGGCGGGATGTTGTAATTACTAGGTGCGAATGGACTGCAACTAGGAGTCGATTTTGGGGATGACGGAGGCGTTATTATACAAGAGTCACCCGTACAGACAGTCTTGCTACAATGTAGACGAAGTCCGGGGGGATGGCTCGACTCTGTTCGCTCGCTGAGGCCCGCTCCACGCTCAAATTCAAAAGATGTAAAGAAGGTCTCGTAGCTGATGATAGGAGAAGGGAACGGTTGAGGCCATCAAGGCACGACCCATGATACTTTTTCAGAAGAGGGACTACTACGAAGCCAAGGGAAATATAAACTTGGGAGGTAGCAAGGTAAAGGCGAAAAATCTGTCCTGACAACACATCATCGTGCAGGAGGGGTCTTCCCAACATCTCAAAACCCCGATCTGCAATGTCTTTCATGTGTCTCACGCCTCTCGATACCCAAAGCTGTCTGAACGGTTCCTGTACAAGCGTTGCTGCCCACTGAGTTCTCACCTGCATAGCTCTGGGTCTGCCAGATAATTAGTAGCTGTCTCAGTACAAAGCTCCATTAATTGGACTGGAGATGTAAATACAAGGCTACATTTCACAACTGTGACACAAAGAATAATTAGTCGTTGATGTAATGTCTATAACTTATTAATGACTTTGTGTCTTTTGATTTGAAGCTGGTACTCTGATCTCAGCTTTTGTTTGCACCGATAATTGATTGACCTTTAGGGAAAAGAATGATGGTACTGCGTTATTCCAGAACAAAACAAAAAAGAGAAGGAAAAAGAAAAAAAAGAAAAAACTGCTACGTTAATATGGATTAATTACCACTCGACACAAAGAGAGAAAAAAAAAAGTATTACATGAAACAACCATCATGCAAATTGTTTAGAAAGGACTCATCGTAATAACCGGCTAGCCGTCTTCTGAAGTATGATCATCACTTGATGATCCACCAGCCTCGAGCACAAGACGTCCATCAGAGTTATCCTCCGAATTCCGAACTGGACGGCTGGCCAATGCTACCGACAATGGAGTTGACGATGAGCCCCGGGCAAACCAGACCCAGCAGCCAGGATCATCCAGGTCAACCTGTTCCAGGCGCGCAAGCCAGCCCGGCAGCAGATGTCCGACCTCGTCGTACGGCCTGAGCCGCGCAAAGCCCTGCCACACGCACACCAGGGCCTCGGCATGCGCAGCGTCCACCCGGAACCACTCGGTGTGGCGGACGCCACAGCCCGCACAGCCCAGGTGCTCCCGCAGCCGGGCGTTGTGCAGCTGGTGGTGGACGACGCGCTCGATCCTCTGGTGCTGCTGGGCCATGGCGTGGGCGAACACCAGGCGCGGCGCGTACCGGCACTGCTCCTTCCACTGCTGCATCCGGCGCTCGACGTTGGCGGAGCGGCCAATCTTTACGAGACCTACCTGGAGGAGAGGGCCTGTGCCTAGCCTGATGAATACGCTGCTGGGGTGCACGAAGCCGTAGATGAAGCCTGCGTTGGCGGTGGGATGGGCCTTTAGAAGCTCTGCTTTGATGGCCTCGTTGATTGCGCGGGTGGACTTGAGTCGTCCGTAGGGGTGAAAAGAGCGAAAGGAAAATTGGTCATCGGGCGGTGGAGGCGTCTCGTCTGGCGGGTCTGTCGTTCTATGGGGTTTGTGGTCAGAGCTATATCCTGTGGATGGCTGTGAGTTGAGAACATGTTTGGATGGGAGTTTGTCATTTTGGTCTATATCACTACTGGGATTCGAATCCGTCGTCACAGTGTCCGTGGTTGTTGTTGCGCGGTGAAGTACGCCGTTATGCCTGGGAATGACGAGCGCTGAAACGGCAAGTTGCTGGGCCAGAAGCCAAAGGTTCGGATCTAAATCAGCAGATGGTATGGGCCTGAGAGCAGGAAAAGGCAGGCTATGACTTATTGCCTTGTACGTCAGTGCTTGTTGTCTCGAGTTGAAGCCCTTTTCGAGAGCTGTAGACATTTTTTAAATCTCTTGATAAATAGTTGATTTTGGGACACTCAAAAGTCGAGATGTAAGTATTATCGAGTTGAAGTTGAAAAGGGAGAAGAAGAAAACGACAGATGAAATTGTTTCTCAAGGCCTGAGAGCATCTGATCTCATTATTTATATCAAAGACTGGTGAGTAGTTTGTGACCCTTTTGCAGAGTATGTTATGAGTGATCTGACAATCAAACACTCACCACGACAAAGTCTTGAGACAAGTTCCAAGTAGTCATTACAAGCCTGCAACATATCAGTCAAGACCAGTCAGCGATGCACTTCTACCAAGTACGGTATCCTTGTCACTGTCCAGAGGAAGAGATAGTTTGAGTGGGGTCTGCTGGGCGCTGAGGGCGCGGTACTTCCATAGAGTTCCTCCCCCATTACACAGCAGATTACGGCGTCATGCAGGCAGCTTGGCCATCCCCTACCGGCCCCCCGACTTCCAGCCTCCAAAAAACATATGCTGCACCATCGTCATGTCCGTCCACTCCTGACTCGACCCAGAGTGCGGCACGCCCGTGGCGAATCCATCGATAGGCAGCACCAGGGTATCCCCAAACAGCCGTGGCTCCCTCATGCCCGTCATGTTCTCCCAGGTTACCGCCGTGCCGGTCTCTCTCCGCAGGTGCTCGAAGATGACCTCAGTCCACCCGGCCGGCCCGCCCAGGTCCAGGACCTCCGCGTCCGAGAACGCCTCCCCGCCGCCCGCCGCCGCTGTCCGCCCCAGCACACGATCCACCATGGCCCAGAGCGCAGGGTGCCCCGGTGCGCCGGCGAGCGTCCACTGACAGAACTGCACGCGGTGCGAGGTGCCCTTGACGAGCATGCTGTGGCGCCCTGCGTCGGCCTCGATGCCGACGATGAGCCTGGTGCGGTCCTTGAGTCCGTCGGGTACCCAGTCGGCCAGTGGGCGGAGCATCAGCGTATCCGAGTCCGAATACACGCCGCCCTCGACGGCGAGGAGCAGGAAGCGGAGGAAGTCGGCGCGGATCACGGTGCGAGGGATGGCGTCGAAGAGCTGGCGGATGTCGGCGTAGCCCGGGTAGGTGGCGGCCACGTGGTCGACGAGGGCGAGGGCACCCTGCTTGTCGAGGATGGAGTAGGTGTGGGAGGGGCTCTGGGCGGCGAAGCTGGCTACGACGCTCGGGTGGATAACGCCGGGCCGGTAGGCCAGGTAGATCTGCCAGATCTTGGAGGGGATATGCGGGAGGGCCTGAGGCAGGGTGAAGCCCGTGGAAGCTGTGCCAGCCTGGTGGTGGTGATTAGATTTCGAGGCTGGTTGGGAGCTTGGCCAGCTCGGGACGCCGAACAAAGTGAGATATACGATCAGGACGACGACGAGGCCGTAGATGGAAAAGCTGAGACGCAGGGCTGTTGGACTGCGCGGGGCCAGGCGAGAGAGCCATGACGGGGCTTTCCGACGCTGTTTGAGTAGACCTGCAAAGAAATGTGTGAGCATCTATTTTGATATGAGAGAGAAAAGAGCCGAGGAATAGAAGATAAACTTGGTGATTTGCTGCCATCACCCACTTACCATCGTGACTTGTAGGTGTGTTGGGAATACTGACATTGACATAGTCTTTGTCGTCAACTAGAATAGTAGAAGAAGAGAGAGTCATTCTGATCAGATCGCAGAATCTGTGAAACATGTCATGTAATCCACACGAGGTTTAGTCAACTGTTCACACAGAACGCAGAGCGACCTCCTGTGCTCAAATGCTTCGAGACTACCTGGGAGTCGACATCGGTGCGCATCTCAAGGATCGCACTCGGTTTATAAAGGCCGTCCAGCATTGTGTGCTGTGTCTCGGGTCGATCTGAAGATTCCAACTGCGGTCGTGTTGGTGTGTACGGCTTCATGGTCCAGAGGGCCACAAACATTGGCCGGGTGCACCTTGAGAAGCGTAGCGGTTGGTCTCATGTGCGTTGGTCAAAGACCTGGTCGAGTACAGGCATAATTATATACAATGACTTGCTTGCTTGTACGGCGAGAGAGGAGGGCCTGTGCGAATGTTTTGGGCGGCCGCGACCACGGTAGAGATCCTTCGGGTGAGATGAGCGTCTCAGGGCGGCCACTTGGACGGGGGGATATAAATAACACTCATTGACGACAGATCAGTAATTGATTTGCCTGCAGTGTCTCGTCGGTTTTCCATGTCTGATGAGACAGGACCAGTACCTAGAAGTCGAGGTGGTAAGGAAGGAGATCAGGTCAAGATACTCACGAGAAGCCTCCGAGAGGGTTGAGAAGGGATACTACCTAGTACAGTACCTACTGTAGTAGTATTACCCTAGGATATTCACCCCACAGGCGGCTACGTCAGTGGTCCCAGTTGGTTGCCCCGCCACCAACACAGCAGAGGCAGGTGGGGTTGGGGGGAACACGCAGGCGCGTTAGGGGCCCCTCCACGATTGCGGTGAAGCTGTCCAGACAAGGCATATATACTTGGTGTATTATATAGCAATTCATTCATTGCATTCTCGGTTCATGCTTCTACATCCACAAACAAGCAAGCCTGCCTTGTTGTCGCCCACGTCCCTATATCCCCTTCCCCCAGAGACTGCCTGCCTGCCTGAACCTTCCTCTCGATTTACTCGAAAACCAAAAACATGTCCATCACCGTTGACAAGATCCTCGCTGCGGCCCCCGTCACGTCGAGGGGCCAACCCACGCAGCTCTCCGTCGATGCCAAAGGAGAGCGTATAGCCTACGCCGTAAGCTATATCACCACATGAGAACAGAGAGGCAGAAAAAGAGAAAGAGAGAGAGAGAGAGAGAGACAGACTGACGCTGGTTCCAATTGTCGTTGCTCGTCCAGTCCGGCAAGTCCATCTTCCTCCGATCCATCGACGACCCTTCCTCCTGCAAGCAATACACAGGCCACACCGCCGCCGCCACCATCGCTCGCTTCTCCCCCTCGGGCTTCTATGTCGCATCGGGTGACGTCTCAGGCACCGTCCGCGTCTGGGATGCCGTCGAGGCCGTCAATACCAAGGGCGAGTACCACATCATCTCGGGCCGCATCAACGACATCGCCTGGGACGGCGACAGCCAGCGCATCATCGCCGTGGGCGACGGCCGGGAGCGCTTCGGCCACTGCATTACCGCCGACAGCGGCAACAGCGTCGGCGAGGTCACGGGCCACAGCAAGCCCGTCAACGCCGTCTCCCTGCGCCAGCAGAGGCCCTTCCGCGCCGCCACCGTCAGCGACGACGGGAGCATGTGCTTCCTGCACAGCGCCCCCTTCAAGTTCGCCGGCAAGGCCAACCTGCACAAGGGCTTTGTCTTTGGCACCGCCTTCAGCCCCGACGGGTCGACCCTCGCCACCGTCGGCGCCGACAAGAGGATCCAGCTCTACGACGGCAAGACGGGCGAGCCTACAAAGAATATCGGAGAGGGTGTGCACACGGGCAGCATCTTCGCCGTGAGCTGGGCCAAGGACTCCAAGAGGCTCGTCACGGCGAGCGCAGACCAGACCGTCCGGGTGTGGGATGTGGATTCCGGCGAGAACACACACACGTGGAAGCTGGGCCAGGAGGGGGCAGTCAGCGTCGGCGACCAGCAGGTCGGCGTGGCTTGGGCGCGCGATGGGCTGATCATCAGCCTGAACCTGGATGGCGACCTGAACTACCTGGAAGTGGGCAGTGCAGCGCCCGCAAGAACTGTGCAGGGCCACAACAAGAGCATCACCGCGATAGGGGTAGGCTCGGACGGCCAGGGCAAGGACGTGTTCACGGGCAGCTTCGACGGCCGCATCTGCCACTGGGATGTCGAGAAGGGCCTCGCAACCGTGGTGGACGGGCAGGCCCACACCAACCAGGTCACCCAATTCGCCGCCATCTCTGGGCAGGCCTACAGCGTCGGCTGGGACGACACATTGCGGATCGTCGACGAGTCTGCAAAGACGTTCGCCGGCTCCTCGACCAAACTCCAGGCACAGCCAAAGGGCGTGGCCGCGTCAGAAGGCCGCGTCGTCGTCGCGACCGCTGCGGGCATCGCGGTCTACTCCAAGGACCAGCTCGCTGGCGAGCTCAGCACAAGCTACACACCAACGTCCCTCGCCTCATCCGGCCCCACCGTTGCCGTCGGTGACGGCAACGACGTGCGCATCTACACCCTCGACGCGTCCCACAAGCTGTCCGAGGTGACCATCCTCAAGAAGTCCACGGCGTCCATCTCGACCCTGGCCTTCTCCAAGGACGGCGCGTACCTCGCCGCCGGCAACTCGCAGGGCAAGATCTTCGCCTTCAAGTCCGCCGACTGGAGCGTCGCCGCAGATCGGTGGTCCGCCCACACCGCGCGGGTGATGAGCATCGCGTGGAACGACGCCGGCACCCACGCCGCCAGCGGCGCCCTCGACACGCACGTCTACGTCTGGAGCCTGGAGAAGCCCGCCAGCCGCGTCAAGGCGCTGAACGCACACAAGGACGGCGTCAACGGGGTCGCGTGGGTGGCTGGGTCGACCAAGCTCGCGAGCACGGGCGGGGATGCCTCGGTCAAAATCTGGAGCGTTTCGGGACTGCAATGAATTGAGACAACGAAAAGTGTGCTGCTACTTGGACAGAAAGATTCCTAGACTGGACGCGCATCCGAAATCCCCCCCTGAAATCGAAGGACGTCGAGAAGCTTCTGTGTGCCCGAATCTTGTTCCGCACACAGACACACGCACACACATACCATGGAAGAAGCAATCTACTTGCCGGTTATACACGTCAGCGGTCAGTATGCTTTACCAGCTGCATAAAAATTATCTATCTACATGATTGTCACACCAACGCCGTGCTTTGAAAAAAAAAAAAAAAAAAAACCTCAAAACCCCCATGACCTCGGAAAGTTTTGCTAGTTGATACAACCTAGCCGAGCCTCACGAGTCCCAAGGCTCAAGGCAATGCCGGCGACAGCTTCTCACGTGTAGTGTCAGTCCCACCAGATTAGACACCGAGTCCTAAGCCAGTTTCAGTAATACTGTACATGTGTGTGACCTTTCCTAACACCTGCATGCGTTCAAAATACATCGGAAAGCCTGCGAAAAACAAAAGCAGAAAACCACAGGCAAAAACGCTCGTAGATATGCAGACCGTCGTGGACCCAGTGTATGTACAGTATGACGAGGATATGGATTATCGAATGCAAGTTGCGTAGCGATCGGATGGGTCTAAAACCCACGGATAAAGAGGTATAAAAAAAGACCGCGTCGGTCGTGGAAGTTGGTTGAAAGGAAGGTCGTGACAAAATGTCGTAAAACTCGTCATAAAATTGGGCTGATGATGTCGCATATGTTTGTGTGTGCGCGTTCTGTATCCCGCAATTTGCAAATCCCTTCTTCCAAGGTCCGCACCGCCGAGTGCCCCCCTTCGGCCTTCTGGGAACAAAGGGTATCTAGCCAGAACGCCCTGAGAGGGGGAAGGGGGGGGGGGGAATCAATCAAGAGGCCCAACCGTCGCTGTCCAGATCGTGCCTCACTCTGGGGGAGCCCTATCCAGATGGGTCGACCATAATGCTACCACCAAGAGGTGGATATTTCAAAGGGGAAAAGAAGTATTTCACACCGGAATGAAATCCTTCAGACATCCGCCATCTCCGTGTCAATTTCACCATCATCCTGAGGGCCCCAGTTGCCCTCGAACACCGTAGCACCGGCACGTCGGTGAGTGATGACCCAGCGCACAGAGTCGACCACGAGCAACTGCTGGATGGTTGGACGATCAGCAGGGTTTGGCGCAAGCATCTGTGTCACAACCTGGTCCAGCGAGCCTTCATGACTGGTTTGAATCATGAAGGCAGGTGGGTGCCGGAGCTCGCTGCGCTTTGGCGCACCAAACAGGTTGCTAGCGTCGTGTGTCGGCGAGTGCATGAAATTGCATGAAAACTCGGGCTGTTCATCGTCTGGAACAGAGCCTACCCCGTCATCATCATTAAGAGGAGAGATTTCCGTGGTCAAGTCCGCGTCCCCCACGATAGGCATTCCCGTCACGTCTCGTACGAGGGCATCGGATTCGCTGCCCGTCAGCGGTCCTGTTGGGACGGCTGAGAAGTTACCCTCGCGCAGCGCAAGCCAGTGAGGCCCATTGTCTGGAAGCCAGACATTGCTAGCGATCTCGAACATGATGAGACCAAGCGAGAACACATCCGCAGGCTTATCATATTTGCCCTGAAGGATCTCCGGGGCAATATATCGGCGGTCGCCCTCTCCTTCGATGCCTCGTGCGGCAGGCCACGGCGTGGTCATACCGAAATCTCCGATTTTTAGCTGGCCCTCGTAATTGATGAGAACATTGGCAGGCTTGAGGTCAAGATGAATGAACCCGGCTTCATGAATGCTCTGCAGACCCTGCAATCGCTGTTAGTACCCGGTACAGTATAATTATCCTGAGGGTCTCAACGTGACTTACCATGGCTGTCTCGACCAAGATCTTCCAGATTCTGAAGTCGTCCAGACGGCCTGCTGCGCCGACTGTACCCAGGAAACTCGAGAGGCTGCCCTCTTCACAGTATTCGGTCTGAATGTAGAGGTGATATTGCTTCTCCCAGCTGTCGACAAATTGCAGCACGTGGGGACGTCCCCGGAGCGTCTTGAGTATTCTGACTTCCCGCATCTTGGCCTCGCGGTCCCTGGCACCGAAAAAGGGGAGGCGCGTCTTTTTCACAGCAAACACCTGTGCCTGTGATGGAGTCGGAGGCGTTCCAGGCGTGCCATTCTGTGTGATCGCGGTCGACACTGGTGGTGTCTTTGTGACCCTGTAGACTTGAGAAAACTCGCCCTTCCCAACGACTTCGACCTGATCGAAGCGCGACTTGAGGTCCATGTCAATATCGCCAAGACCTTGACCGTTGACAGGAGTAATGCTCATGCGTCGGTCAGCGAATCCCCCAAAGTGAGCTCCTTGCCTCGCCGTTGGTGTCTCGGGGGGGAAAGACCCGAATGTTGTTGCGCCATTCGAAGCCTCGTTGTTAGGAATGGAGAGCGAGCTGAGGTCGGGAGGCATCAGAGCATTGTTATCGCGTGGAGTTTTGGGTGAGTTGGCGGCAAACTTGTCGAATGGTCCCAGGGGGCTTGCTGTGAGCGCGACGGCTGTCTTAGTAAACTTCACTCTCTTCTGACTGGACATGAGAGGGGCTATCAAATCAAGCCTGAGCGGCTCGGGTGTCGCACGAGGAACCTGCGGCGTTCGAGACTTGGTGTGGATGGAGAGTGACCCTGACGTGCGCGGGGACATTTCACCTCGAGGAACGGCTTTCATCTGAGCGGTCTCAAGGTGTGTCTGCTTGGTCACGCCAGCGCCGAACGGACGTTGACTGAAAGATGACTTACAAAGCGGGTCAGGAATATGCCGAATGTCGCGAAAGCTCACTGCAGAGATGGTCGCAGGCACAGATGCAGCAGCTGTCTTCACAAATGGCGAATCAGGGACTGTTTTGGAATTGCCAATGCTCCTGAAGAAGACCGATTTGGTCGGCGTGGGTGGAAACTCGACACTATCCGCTAAATTCTGGGAGTCAAGATCGCAGTCAGGATTGAAGATGCTGCCCCTGCGGGCTTGCAAAGGCTGGAAAGGCTTGAACAAGCTGGAGGCCTTCTCGGGTTCGCCAAGCACGAAGCTGTCCTTGTGGCCTGGTGAGAAGGGACTCGGAGGAGATCCGAAGGGGTGGTGTCGTCCCTTGCCGCCGCCAGATGAGGGAGGATACGTATTGGACGGGTAAATTGGTTTTTTGCAGGGCGTGTCAGGCATGACCGCCTTCGATTCACCAAAGGTAGACTGTCCCAGCTCTGGGTTGCGGTTCACTTTGGAAATGAGTCCGGTGGACTTGAAAGCATCCTGCAGCGGCCTCGCGTTCTTGTAGGCCGGGGTCGCAGCATTCTTGGTGCCGTTCTCAAAGAGAGGTCTTGCGCCCAGTGGCAAAGACTTGGCGAATTGGTGAGCAGCCCTGGGCCGTTCAAACTGCACGGGAATGTGTGTAGGGGAGTCATCGGGAAGACTAGAGTTCGAGGAAGAAGTCGTCACCGATCGCGACAGCGGATGAGGCTGGTTCGGAGCATTCGGCCGATCGAGCAAATGCAGCGAAGGGTTGGGTAGCGGCGGCTGCGAAGAAAACGGGCTGTCTCGAGGCAGCGCAGGCTGCACAAACTGGTCCAGCGACACGCGAGGCCTACTCCTCGTGAAGGGCGTCGCAGCTTCCGCACCCATCTGCGCCAGGTGCTTCTCTCCCTGGCAGCGTCCCCATGACGACTTGTCGCCCGGGCGCTGCTGCAGGGTGGACCTTCGCAATGAGTCGGATCGCCGCGGCATGCCTGCTGGTGTCGGAGAGACCGGGGGTTCAGGGGGGAAGGAGATTTCGGTATCGAGGCCGTCGTCGTCTTTGTTTCTGTCTTCGTGGATCGGGAAGTTTCGGGGCGCGGGAGAAGTCAGATCGAAAATGGTGGGTTCGCTGGTCGATGTGCTCGCAACACCATGCAAGCTGCGTCGCTTCGGCACGGGACTGCCGACCTTGCCCTCAATGGGACTCATGAAGGCGTCACTGCGCTTCAGAGGGCTGACTGATGTCGTAGGAAGCGGGTCGGCTGCAGATTCAAATAAACGTGGGAAAATATTCTTCGAGACACCACCAGACACATCCAGATGCATGGAATGACGTGACTGGTGCCTGTCATAGCTCTTGCGCGAAGTTGGACTAAGTGTCAGCGGGACATCCACGAGGATATCGTTCTCTTGTCCCGGCAGCGTATCCGACGAAGGCGGCGAAAGTGATGCAAGCAAGTTCGCAGAATCCGTGGTGTTGTTCAAGACGCGCTTGACGGGACTTTTGGGCGAGACACGAGTGGCGCGGCCGAGCGGTTTTGCAGATGCTGCTTTGGGTTTGCCTGAGCGCAAGGACAGTTTGACACCAGATCGGAAAGGTGTGGAAAGATTTGCATGTGAATGCTGGTGGGACAGTTGTGGTGCAGAGGCTGGTGGCATGGGTCGTTGTATGATTCGACAGGGAGATGGAGAGCCTGGTGTAGAAATAGTCCCTTCAGAACTTTGAGAGTAGGATCTCGCAATGTTGAGCTTGGATGGAGATCTGGATAAGGAGCGCCTAAGGGATCTGACAGCAGCTGTCACGTCCACATGATGAACAGTATTGGGTGATGGGAGGGTCAAGGTGCCCCCGCTGTTGTTCCCATAAGACATGGCCACACAGATGGCCTTGTTGTTGGTTTGGCTGGTTGGGATTTGTGCGCAGGCAGGTCGGTATGAAGAGGAGGCTCGTTATTAGCTGGGTTGTATTAATTATGACTGCTTCAAGAGCCAGTAAGCCCCTGTCTCCCAGTCCGTCAGTCTTAAGCAGTCACAGAAGAGGGGAAAACAATGGGCATACAACTTGGCTCCTTCAATGTGCACTGAAGTGAAGGCTTGAGTGAAGCTGTAGTGATTTGTCGCAGACAGAGTCAGGAGAAGGCGGAGGAGGGGTTTGCAGGCTGGTTCAGCAGGTTGTAGGTAAGGAGGTGAGGCAGGTGAGGAGAGAAGAACAGGCCCTCTCCGTCAGACCATCTCGGTGATAGCAAGCACAATGTCTATTGTCTTTGCTCGAGTCCTTTCACTCTGTATTCGTAGGGTGAATGAAAGACCTAGGGGATGAGGCGGTTGCGTCACGGCTCGATGCAGGGTTTCGAAATGCGTAGAAAGCCTAAGGATGTCGAGGATAAATTCGGCGTCCGATCTGCCAGGCAGTTTGCGATTCAGTATTCACCCTGGCTGGAATCGTCCAGTGTGGTGGTGGTTGAAGACGCAAGGTTGCGACGGGACGCCCAAGAGCGCAAGTGAAGGGGCGCGTGGCAGAGACGAAGTGCGGGTGAATCGAGGTTACAGATGCAGACGGCCAAAAGAACAATGAGAATCAGGAAGGTAGAATCAGGGGAGAAAGACTGGTCGAGGATTCTACTCTGATCTGTGATTACCACACCATAGGAAGAAGGGTGGCGGCTTCTTTGCAGGGAAGGGTTTGAAGAGTGATATTATGGTGTGTAGAGTGACGGAGTGATGAGTCCGAAGCGTGTTCGCGGCTGGCTTGGACGCGTGAACGCTGAAGTGTAGTTGCCTTGTTGTTTACCCCTTTCCTAAAGAGGAATGGACTGTCGCGTGTCACCGCCCAAGAAGTCGCGTTTCGGTGGGGCCTTCTCATTCCAGGAGGTTGGGAAACATCCCCCCCCCCCCCACGAAACCCCCCTAGCCATTTCTCCTGCCCAAGCCCTCTCAGGCCTTCTCTCTCTTTCTTCCACTGTCCATTGTCCATACCCAAAATACACAGTATTCTGTCACAGTGAGAGTAATTTCTCTCTTTGCCACTCACCCACCACACGACCTCAACATCTCTGTGTGGCGGCTTTGTTGTTGCTAGTCATCATGTCATGTTTTGTTCTATAAACAGTCTCGCAGCTATCATGCGGTGGTTTCAAGAGCAGGTCTCGGCTGTATGTCAGAGCTTGAGACCGCCCACCCGGCCGCCATCCATCATCCATCATCCGCCCAATCCTTCTTATGCTGTCCAGTCTCACTCTATTTAGCACTAACAATAGCCAATGGACGACAGTGGGAAACATAGGTCCCCCACGGCTCTGGGACCGCCCCGTTCTCAGGCACCCGTTCCCTTCTGGCCCAATCGCATGACTGCCCGAACATCTTCGCCAAGATGCAATAGTGGGGGGTAGTGCGTTGACATGTTAGACAGGTAGATGCGCTGGAGAGTCGCACGGAGACACCGACAACTCCTCTTGAACTTCTTGTGCGACACAGAGGCGTGTGGCGTATGCACGCGGGGGAACAATACCTCCTTACTCCAAGATCACAAGCCAGGTCCTGGTGCCACCTTCTTGCATGCATGATGCGCCCAGGAAGGAAAGGCTTCCCCATATAAGATCACAGGGCTCCTCTGCGATCTGTGGTCGTTGAATCATCGAGGCTTGGGCGGCTCATTGGACATAATCAGATTCCAGCGTCGTCCACAGGCCGCGCGGGGAGACCCTGAGTGCTGAAACTGCGTGCCGAATGTGACGTCTGCAGGACCCTTGTGTGTCAATAGAGAGACTACATCATCGCGTCCCTGATCGACGCCTGTTCATGGCGCTAGCACCTTGCATACATGTACATACATAGTACATACTTAATTACATACATACTTTAGTATACAGTACTACCAGCAGAGCAGGATTTCAGCTTCAACGACATATCAGCAGCGGCATGTCGACGCGCCATACAACTCATTCGTCCTACGGCATTCGAACCAGCCATCGCGACTGCTGATCAAAACAAACAATACATCATCTATCTACCTCTTGGGCCTTTTCGAATCGTCTGCCTTGCAATTTCTCACATTTTATGCATCGGCCAGGTGAAGCATTGTGCGCTATCTCGCTTCGGTCCCAACGTCTCACCCTCCACACCCTCTTGTTTGCGAAACTACGTTCTATGCAGATAGCTTTATTGCTAGTCCTTATTATTGTTTACTTTGATCCTCCTCTCTGGATCAAGTTCATCGCTAATATTGTCTGTCACATCAATCAAGTAGAGGCTTCAGCAAGAGCCACGACCCGTTCCATCTCCTGTCATGACCTTAATTATAGTAGTGAGATGAGATGGAAGGAAAATCACCTTCTCCTGCAGTCCCCTAGGCAACACTTCAATATCCTTGCCCAAATAAGCCAAGTAACAGTGCTGCTTTCCAACAACTATGCCATCGCAGCAGCAGCAGCAGCAGCATTCACACCAAGACGATGCCCACGAAAACACTATGTACACACACCACCACGGCAGTTCTGTGCCAGGGCAGTGGCAAGCAAAACCTTCCCAATCCCTCTACCGCGCACACACCAGAGGTCGACAGTTATCGATCAGGCTGGCCCGTCCGAGCTGTTGACAAGATTCCGAGGCCCGATTCGTACATCATGACATACATCGTATTTAACATAGCCCGGCAGTGCCCTGAGATAGGTGAGCTTAGGCGCGGGCTGCTCGGCTGCAAGCCGCAGAGCTTGAGTGTGTCCAACTAGAGATTACAAGAGATGGGGGGAGGGGGTCCTCGGAAAGTTCCCAACAAATCCTCAAATGTTCAGCCGAAGTCCGCATCTTCTTTGTCACGGTGTAATTGGGCCAATTCAGGACTTTACTTTTTCTTCTTTTCTTTTCTTCTTCTTTTAAAAAAAAATCAGATTTCTTACGCCCGAGTAAGGCAGGGCGTCCGCTGTCTTTACATCGGGATGTCTCCATACTGTATATGAACTATTGTTCCGCGAGAATTCATTTTCGTTGCCAAGGGCATAATCCAGTCTGTTACCACCAAACGCCAGGGTATCATGTAACGCAGTAAACCAGAACGCCACCTTCTTCCGCTCTGCAGTCCTAGGGTGCTCAAGGGTCTCGCGTCAGATCCAATACTTCGCTTCATCGCATCAAACCAAGTTGTGGATGCAAAACCAACTCGCTGTCATCACCATGTTTGCTTTTGACCTATCACCTCCCCCGTTCCTTCTGCATTACAGAGAAACGGCCTTTGTACGCTTGAGGGTCCCGTGAGGTTTGTACTTTGATCCACAAGGTAGAACAGTCTCGCTCAGTGCAGGTTGTTGGCACGACAGGCCACTGTTCCTCACAGCCCCGAGGCCCCTCTATTCGGGGCCAACATTGATGCGAATCCATTCACACCAAGTATCGATGTTCTCGAAGAACATTAGCATGCGGGCAAGCCTCTCCTTGTTGTGCGCCGGGTTTGGCGTGGAGCCGGCGAGAGGGTTCCCTTCCTCATCAAGCACCTGCCCCTGATCGTCCACGACGTTTGTAGAATCGACCGTGACCACGCCGTTCACCCCAATGTCGACAGTGACATCTGCGGGCCTGCCTCGGAAGGGAAACATGATCTGTAGCTTGGGGTTCGGTTGTGGGTGCGCGTTCAGTGTCACGTCGATTTTGACCGCGCTGCTGTCGGGAGGGTCTGCGTCCGTGATTGCGCTGTTCATGAAGGTATCGTATTCATCGGTTTTGGCAGTCATCGTCAAAGAAGCGTTGTTGTCCTTTGTAGCTGCCGGACCGGCCGCGGACTTCTCAGCCTGGCTGCCAAAGGACTTGTCGAGAAGGTTCCACAGGAAGGCGTACTGCCTTAGAATGGGCAGTATGTGGACCAGTTGTTGAGGGTGAGAAAATGGCAGCTCGCTCAAGGTCTGGCCGTATACAGGCTTATGTATGAACAGGCCGTTCTCGTGCGCCACCCGCTTGGACGTGCCATCTCTCTGCTTTGTGTTGACCAATTTTTTTGTCCTGACCGTGCGTGGCTCGGAGGGGTTGTAGTGCCCAACAACAGGCAAGATGAGATAGTCGAAGGTCTGCATGAATGCAGGATGGGCCACAGGCGCCCCGGTAAATTGGTGAATGTCTCCCCACACCGTAATGGGGAGGGTGACTGGCGGGTCAAGGATTGCCATGAACATGACTTCTGGCAGCCTTGGGCTCGTCAGCAGCAGCTCGTCACCAGGCTTCTCGGGCAATACGACATCAGGCGGCTGCAGCCAGTTCAGACCCGGCAGCAGACCCTCTGGCGCTGAGATTTCCACTTCATCTCCGATCCATTTATCCGAGACCTTCACGGCGCCTTGGTAGGCCATAGGATCCCTCCGGGCACAGCTCACCAACAGAGCCCAGTGCTTTGAGTCCTTGTACCAGCGCTCGGCTTTTGCTGGTGGTGGAATAAAGTATCGTTGGTTCCGCCAATACTCCAATCGCAGGCCCACAAACCCTTTCTCGTGCATCAGAGGGCGACCGGTCCGCTCGCACATCGCAATGACGTGGAGGTGCTCGTCAGGCTTCTCTTCGTATCTCGGCTCCTTGCGTAGCTGCTGGACATCCCACTCGTGCACCTTCTGCAGACTCTCGAAAAGCCCTGCGATCGCGTCATAAGTCACCAGGATCGCGCCCTTCTTTTGGTCGATGATGCTGAGCTTGTCAAGAGCTGCGAGGGTTTCGAGGTTATTTGCGAAGTCGTCGAGCTGTTTGGTCCAGGCCATCTGGCCTGGTGCCAGCTTCAGGTTCTCCAGCAGGATGGCCTCCGCCTTGGCCGTGTGCTTTAAGACGTCTGGGCCAGAGTAAGCAAATTGGAGGTCGACGGTCCGCACCACGTGGGCCTTGATGCCGATCTCCAAGGCGATTGTAGCTCCTGCTATGAGTAGCACCTTGTAAGGTTTTCGGTCTTCCCACATCGCATCTAGGGCATTATTCTTCACGAGCCTCTCAAGGCCCTCTTCACTGACAACACCCTTTCTTTGCTGTACGGATGGTCATGGTCAGTCCATCCGTTCAAAACACTTCAAGACACGGCAGGACCGCCCTACCTTCAAGATATGTGTGATCTCCTCCAGCTTCTTCTGCCTTTCCTCGTCTCCGCTGGGCCGTGGTATGGACATGCCGCCCACACCCATCCCCATATTATCGAGTGATGCATCAAAGGTGCCCATGCCCAACATGCTATTAAACGCCGCGGTAGAGGGGCTGTCGAAGTTCATGGGGGCAGAGGCGCCATTGCTAGACTGGCCGTTCATGCTGTTGTTCACTGCCATCATGACGCCGGTCGCGGGCGACTTCTTAACCTGCTGCGGGGACGACTTAGGACCGTGGGGGGAGAAGGCTGCGTGGAGGTTCGAGTAGGGCGTCGAGGCGGATGCGCCCGGTGTTGCGGCGGCATACTGAGGTGTCTTGCCCTGTTGCGAGGGCGCATGCTTCATGGGCTGAGGGGTGGCCATCTTGATTCTTCTGGCTACGACGTTGTGAAGTCGGGTCTGGAGTCGGGTCTGGAGTCGAGCGAGGCGATACTGATTGTTGGCGTCGGGCGAGGCTGACGATGGCTCAAGCTCGAAGCTCAACCCCGCCTAAATGCTTCGGCTCTTTCGAAAGCCTGTCCTGTGTAAAATAGATAGTGCTCAACCAATACAGCAATTAAACGGATTTGATAAGGGTGTTGAGAAGAACCAAGGCGAGCATCAATAGGGTAGAAGTTCTGGTGGAGATTGGACTTGTTGCTGTAGGAACTTCTGCTGTATAGTAGCTTCCAGCAGCTGCAAGGCACTAAGCAGTGAAGACAAAGAAGTCCCGGCAGGCACAGCAGGCCCTAGGGTCGGCATTGCCAGCGGGGACTTGCAGTAGCTTTCAGCGAACATGTGGGGCAGCCTGCAAGCTGTCCCAGTGGATCTGCAGCAGACTGGCCTGGGTTTAATCTGGACTCCAACCCAAACCTTCTACTGTACTGTTTCCAGCATATATCTACATCATATGGCAATATTATGGTAATGAGTTGCTAGATAGAAGCTCATATAATGAAGCTGGGAGTCCCCATTTGCTCCTCTCCCAGACGAGACCCAATGAACATCCAGTCCTCCAAAAGACCTTGCTGATTATGATTTTGTAGCAATCAATATTCTCATCTTTTTGTTTTGACTGAATTTAAACTGAGAGGCTAGTCAGAGCTACCTGAGAAACAACCAAAAACAACAGGCTTTGGGTCTCCAGGTTGCAACTTTCAGCTTCAGATCAAAATTCTGACATATGTACCACAGTATGTAGAATCATGAGGCCTCTCTTCTCCTCCATCTTCAACCAGATTCCTCGTGTCAAACCGAGAGAGATCTGACTCTGCAAATGCTACAGTGGTTTAGGCTTTGCAGGGGTTCTCACTCAACGTGACTAACTGTGACTACAGGCCAAGCGAACTTAATAATTACCCTCAAGGTATTAACAGAGAGAAGGTACTGGTACATCTCTCTGCCATGATTCTACTCCATCACTAGTTGCAAAACAAGGCACTATGTTTTCTATACCCATGGATTGAGCAGGGGAAAAAAGAAGAAGAAAAAGATTAATAAATAAAAAAGGTATCATTAGCACCTTGTCCTATTCTTGGCAGTTCGCTAAAAAGGGAAGAAAGCACCGAGGCGAGAAAAGATAGGCTGAGGCTTCCGTTACTCGTGAAAGCCTGTTGAAGGCCTGGTCGTGGCGGTCTCACGTTGCCATATGTGGATGACAAGTTTTATTACAACCCGAAGGCTGACCACATGCCATGAACACTAGGGTCAAACACAAAGAAAAAGCGAATTCGCTGGCTATCAGACCAAAAACCCAAGCTAGCCATCTCGCTACCATTGAACAGGGCATGGAGGGCAATTATAGACTCATTGATGCCTAGTCAAACACAGTACCCGGCGCTCTATCTCGGTAAGGGTATGTGCCACGGACCTCCCGGCCAGAGACTGTAATCATGGGCTTTGATGCTACGACGATGGTGTGATCTGGAAAAGAATGGCACGTCCGGGCGGGGGAGTTCGATGTGACAATCATGATTCTCACCCGCATGAGATAACAGTCACGAGAGTACCCCTGGGAACTTTGAAAACCTCAGCCCCGTCACTCGAGGCCCATAGTTCCCAATGTCAAGGACTGCCTGGCCATCTGATAAGACTGAGGCTCATGTCAGGTCGAGACCCTTAAGCAGGAACTTTATGCACATGCTTGTGCATAATCCCTTCTACGGTGCTATTGCATTAGGCAATGTCAGGGTATTGCTAAATGCAGTTTCTGAAAGTTCCTGTAAGTCGGTAGTAAGTATCGAATACTCCGGCTAAACGGGGTACGCATTTCTCTTCCTTTCAGTCTGCCAATTGTGTGCTTTGGTAATTAATTCAGCAAATGGCATTAAGTACAGTATATGTAGTGCTTGTGTATAAACGTGGAAGTAAGGTGATTTCAAGATACTAAAATTTAGTATGACAACAGCATACATTCTTGAAGCTCACCTCGTAATAGAATGCTCAGGTCTGCAGGTAAGTAGAGCCAACCGGCAGTACGGAAATGACTGGATTGATACGCTACAGAAAGGAAGGAAAGAAAAGAAAAAACAGAGGGAAAACCAGCTAGCTGGGTGAGGCAATCTATTTAGGCGGAGGGTCCTCACACAAGCAGCCCACAATAGAAGATGACTGTCTGAGAAATCAAGTTACAGGACAAAGGGAAATTGAAGTGCGAAAATTTTCAGACAGTTCATGATTGGATTTCAATTTGACAATCAGAAAGATTACACTTCACCTACACACTGTATCGCTATCAATATATGCTTTATGGGGTTGTAAACCACTTTACTCAAGCCGGTGGCATGGCTTCACAAAGCATGTGTTCTCTTAGCGACTTGAAATAAGGTACATATATATGCAGGTGGACATTGATACCAGACAACCTAGCTTGTTGTTTATCCTTCATTTTTTTTTTTAAAAAAAAGAGAGAGAGAGAGAGAGAGAGAGAGAGAAATCCTTTAGCTGGCGGTCACCGACTGCCCTCCTGGCCCGACTCTAAAATGACCTCTCTACAAATTCTGGCTCTCATTGAGTAATCAATTCCGTTGAGTGCTTCTTGCTGCATGCTCGTCTTACATAGTACCGGCCCAGCGGGTAAAGTATTACGGAATAGGCCCCCGGAACCCGGCGAGTCGCTGAATCCGATCCGCCCGTCTCCACCACACCTGCCCGCACACACCCACACCACCACGTGAGCCACACAAATCCTGAATAATGAAATGAGATATAAGCAGCATGGAGGACGGCTGATTCAACAAGCCACGGGCGCATGGTTTAGTGGTATAATACTCCCTTAGCATCTAGCAACATGGGAGTGGTCCTGGGTTCGATTCCCAGTGTGTCCAAAATCTAGAGGTTTAAGTCCTCGACCACCTTTTTGGCATTTTTGCCTCAAGAATCTCACTTGTTCAAATGATCCCGACGTGGCTTTACATATCACGTTTGGATACCAACTTTCGTTTGAGGCTCTCTTTATTTTTGCAATATGGAACTAATGCAGCCTTAAAGTCTCGCGGCAACCGCACGTCTTTTTTTTTTTAAGTCATTGAATATGCCGCGCAGCTGTTGAAACAGATGCGTGAGATTACAAAATCCGCATCAATTCGCCTCCAGGTGTTCGACACCTGTCAGTAATTTCTGCCTAACTTCGAATTGATTAGCAACCTAATCAGACTTGGCTAGAGCTCAGCAAAGGCTGCTCTGCTGCTTAACTATGCTCTCTGCCCATCCAGGCCTCCGGACATGAGCGAGCCTTTGCACTCCAGAGAAATGGTAGGAATTGGGCTTCAAACTGGCTAACATATTTCCCAGATCGCTATAAAGCGCGGCCAATGACAGTACCTTGCGAATAGCGATATCTGTTGGGATTCTGTGTTGGAACCGCGAGGCTTTCTGCTGTATCCGTCCTGACAATGCGTTCGCGGAAAGTCGATCTCCTGAGCGGCTCCCGGCGGAACCTGGCTTGCTGCATCCAGTCTATGTTCTCCTTATTCCTCTGTTTCCTTTCTCTTTCGAGAAACGTTGTCTTTCTGAGACCCGATGGGCCGGCGTCATGTGTCCAAGACAAGGCCTGGGTTGCGTTGCGCAACCAGTCCAGCAAGCCCTTTCGGTAGATGGCCAATAGACCGGTGGCAGCCAAAAGATATGTGACAGCAGATGTTGTTGCAAAGATATTCCAGAATTGTGTCCTGTCCGTTACCTGAAACAGGTCTAGTGCCATGAATGTCTGTGGGTTGTCAGTCACCGATTTCAACATACATCATCCAGCTGGGCCTTAGAAACACTCACAGCCACAAAAGTCGGCGGTAGGTATACAATTGTTGCTATCGTAAACAAGAGCATTATCTCGTTCATCTTCGTACCTCTAGTAGCCTCTCGAACCTGCATTGTGTTGTACAGCTAGACGATAGGATCAGCTCTCAGCTCCAGTCCCCTTGTTTATGTGCTTCCGCCCGGGGGGGGGGGGGTGGGTCTCTTAGCATACACCGTCCCGCAGACTCTGTATCTCGTTTCTTTTGCGTTCAATGAGCCCCATAATATCATTTCTGGAAGCCTGCGCATGCGACACTAATTTTCTCCAGTTGCTATCGATTACGCGTTGGACCTCAGGCTCGTGGGACTTGATACGAGACTGCATTTCGTACGCCGTTCCAAGAAGCAATGTGCGGATATCTTGTTCCGGGTCCGAAGTCCATTCTTCAAAGATTCGGAGTAACTGCTCAACGGTGAAGTATGTTTCTGATCTGTTCAATTTGTGATCGTCGTACATTAACTTCTCGCGAGACTCGGAATCCAGCACATCAGAGATCTGTTTTGGCATCGGGATCAGAATTCTCGTGCAGGACATTCTAAAATAAAAAAATAAAAAGGGGGGGGGGCAATAAGGGACAAACAACATCCGATTTTTTAAATAAAAAAAAACGCTCCCCCCCCCCCAAAAAAAACCCCTAAACGTACCTCAAAGGCGACCAAGTTATCGATAGTTTCCAAAACTCCACGCCAGTTGTCTGCCCACCAGTCGATTTCTCCCCTAAGCAGGCGTTGAAACATGGAGATGCCAGTCCATGGTTGACACAATTGCAAGTTGCCTGTCGATAGATCCTCGTCGAATCTGAAGTCATGCCACCCGTCATCAACTAGCCGCAAGATGACATAGTTTCCAGTAGATTCAGGCTCTGTATCATGTCCTCTCGCAAATGGACACAGTAATGCGATGGACCGGCGTCGCTCTCGGATGCCCAGGTCGATGGCTTTGTAGCGGCGGCAGACGATCTCGGGGATGGCACTGACAGATCTCTTCCCAAGATCTTGTACCTTCCCAAAACATCTCAGATGAAACGGCATCCACAAGATGCCGTGATTGTTGGTCTCCGAGACCACGCGGAGCGAAAGTGGCGAGTCTTGGTCACCCAAGTAATGAAGGAGAAAACCTCGCAGCTCTGCATCAAAGCTCGCTCCACAAGATTCCAAGATCAGCACGATCGCAGCGATTACTGTGGGGCTCAGTGTTGGGTCTTCTGAAGACCAAGATGCTGTCCTCACGTTCCTTGTCGTTGTCAGCACGACATTTGTGCATGGAAGGTGGAATAGAACATACCAAACGGACCCAAGTGAAACTTGGTCGCCATCATTGCGAGACCCATGGATAAAGACGTTGCTGGCGTCAGAAAAGGCTCGAACGAGTCCGAGATTTTCGTGCGCGGACAATTCTTCAGGCCAGCTGCTGAGCTGCTGGTCGAGAGCCCCGATGATCTTCGAATCTAGAGAGTACCCAACGGAGCCCGATCGATACGCGCGGACATTTTTCAGTTCTGTCACAATGCGGCCGAAGGTGGATCTCGTCTGTTCCAGGAATGCCTTGCCTCGCCTTGCAGAGAACTCCGTGGGTCCATCTTCATGTAGATAATGCAGTAAGAAAGAACCCAAAGTGCCCCATTTCTGAGACGCAGGCTCCCCAAGAAGTGAACCGTAAACACTTAATTCGTCTGTAGACTCGTGGGCCGAAGAAATGCTATCAGTTTTCAGAGAAGTCTGAAGCTGTTGGAGAAGGTGGTTCTGCTCCTGGACAAGACGAATCAGCTCTGAGAGCCCACCCTGGACCTGACCTCTGCTGTGGGATTCATCCGTGCTCCCTTCACCAGGGTCGCTCATTGTGATAGCGGTCGTAGTGAGAATGAGTCTCTGCAGCGGGAAGTAGAAGACTGCCTCAGTTCATATGAACACGGCGGAAGTTGCATTGGCCCCCACCCCATCCATCAGCTTTTTATGCAGCTGATCCTCCTCCATCATGGTCATAAGGCAAGGCCGGACCTGGCTGTGGCTGAGGCTGGCTGCTGACGGCCGACGGCTGACACAGACCGAAATTTGGGCATGTGAAGTGTATTAAGTAGTAGAATTGGAAAACCTCGACACCTTCCGGCTCCTGTTAGGTCTGCGAATATGCAACCATTGATACTGCTCGGGAGGCAGGAGCAGTTCGCTCCCTGGCCAAGCGCCAGCGCCAGCGCCACTAGCCAATACCACCTATACCAGACCGGGCGAGATCAATCCGAGTTCCTGGTTCTCACAACCCATTATCCGGTTCCCGACGCAGCCCCTTGTCTTTCCGTACATATCATTCCACAAGTGCAGAGCGCAACTGGATGTTCAGTAGACGTAAGCCTGAGGTGCAATTTGAATGAATTTGAAAACGTGGGTTTATGTTGGCAAGAAAGAAAGAAAGAAAGGGAAGCCTCTGCTCATGGTCACGAACCCGAACCCGGGATTTCTCCGCAGCCTCATCATCTCGCTGTGGATGTTGGCTGGGATGCGGGGCAGCGACAGGAACCCGCCAGAAACTCCCAAGACAACTGGATGATGCTTTGAGCCTGCGACCAACGTTGACCCTTGACCTTCCCCAGATCGACAAGGGCCCCTTCAGATCGATCTAGCGATGACGTTCCGTGTCGTCAGTGCCTGCTAGCATTGTGGAGAATGAATGCCACAGCTGCCCCTTGCATGTGGCTGGGGCTGCCCGTGTCCCGCCTTACCCTACGCCACAAGATCGGCATCGCCCTCACACCTTCGGGAGACTTGCAACGAGACCCAGCTCTGTCCTCATAGTGACGACAGTTCAGTCATCTGTTACTCCTTTTGTAATTCGCCTGGCTGATTGACTCTCTGTCCCTTGAAGCATTATCCCTTGACTTACAAATGACAACATGCGGTCTTAGCGATTTGCATGGTGGCGGCATGAAATGCTTTGACCTCAAGCTTATGGGGTCACCAACATCGTCATCCTATGCCGTGCTGTCCCCGCAAAAAGGTGAGACGAGGTGTCTGGGCTCCTGTATTTTTTGTACTTACAGTCACAGCTGCCCAAAAAGTTGGCATTAGCTCTGCTTCTAGACAGTTCTGCACGACTGGTGGACGGGAGGGGCAAGGCGTGTTTGTTGAGAGCTGGTAGCTCTTTCCTCAATGGTCATCCCCGGGGACTGGGACTGGCAGTGACGATACAGCGTCACCTGCTGAGACAGGGCCAATCAGCTTGTTCAGCTCCCAAGTGTGTTCTTGCTGCCCTTGGTCTGACGGGACATCCCGACCTGATCAGCCCCCCAGTGTGACCCCGGAGCTTATTGAGCTTTGCCCTGGAGCTTGGTTCTACTTTATGGGGACCTCTGCATAATGACAAAGCATGATGACGATGAGTACGCCCAAAGAGGTCTTGTCCCCAAGGTCCTGCCACGCCTGCTTGGGAGGGGGAGGGAGCCAGTCTGCTTGGCATGGGATTGTAACATCATGATGATGCAATACCTTCCCAGAAACACCTCCTTGAGTGTGACCAAAGATGATGATATAAGGCCACTGTTTCCCCCATTGACTTGACTACATGTTTTCCTTTCCTTCATCAACAACAATCCAAAATTTTTGATACCCATCTCTTCCTCGAGACTCACACAGAACCAACCATTACCTGAACTACACAATACTTCATCACACCAAACAACAACCAAACACCACCACCACCCAACATGTCTGGACTCGTCAACAAGGTCAAGGAGGCTTTGCACTCTGACAAGCACCCCGAGACTGGCACCCACAGCAACTACAATGAGCCAGAGGGCGTTCATGGACCCCATGGCTCTCGCGTGGCCAACGCCGCCGACCCACGTTTCGACTCAGACCGTGATCACCGCGCCGCCCCTCACCATCACGAGGCGGGCGTCGCCGGCGGCCACTACCAGCCCGGCGGTCACCATCAAGAAGGAGCCCACGGACCCCACGGTTCCCGTGTGGCCAACGCTGCCGACCCGCGCGTTGACTCGGACCGCGACCACCGTGGTGCCCCTCCTCACCACGGCTACCAGGCCGGCGCTGGAGAGATCCCCGGCGGTCGGGGTGGCGTGACGGGATACAACGATCCCGCCGGCACCCACGGCGCCCACAACTCGCGAGCGGCCAACGTTGCCGACCCGCGTTTTGACTCGGATCGCGACCACCGTGGCGCTCCCGGTGGTGCTGGCACCGCCCACTACGGCAGCGGCCCCGGCCCTGCACCCAACACTGCTGGCCCCCACCGCAGCGATGTGTTGAACAAGGCGGACCCCAGGGTTGACAGCGACCTGGACGGAAGCAAGACGTTCGGCGGAAACAGGACTGTGCAGTAAGTCGTCAAGAGAGTGCGGAGCGCAGTCCTGCACGGGGCTGCGAAGGAGAGGGAGGCTAATGTCCCGGTTTTTTCCCCCCCTTCAGAGATCACGGTGCGGCCCACAGAGACCCTCGGGATGCGGCGCAGGTGCCTCCGTCTGTCATGAGGCAGCATGTAGGCGACCCTGCTATTGAGCATGGTGACCACAGTCACGGCCGGTCCGAGAGGCATCAGTCCATGTCTCACCAGGATGCACACCGGGGGATCTAAGAAGAAGGTGTCCGGTTGAGGATGCTGGAATGTAATGATTAGTATGTACTTGGTTTTGTAATTGTTAGAGCATTAAAATTATGAATCAACTCTTGATGACACTCCATCGAAATGTTCTTGAACCCAAAAAGTCGATATGCTCTACTGGCAATGTTGCTTGGTCTAGACCTGACCACCAAAGACAAATTGCATTTACGTGCACGCTGAAGAATTGGGTTGATTTTGTCGTGTTGACATGTTGTGTGTGTTACATCGATTGGTGGTAAGAGCCTGTCCGAAGTTTATCATCGTATGCATGAAGCTCTCTCTTATGTCCAGGTAACCTGAGTTCCCATCAAGCTTCTGAAGGCACCGTCGAGGGCCTTCCTCTTGCTGGCCTGACCCTGCCGTGACTCTTCCGAAACATCATCATCATCATCATCCATCGCATCTTCCCCGTCATGACCTGGCAGCCGTGGCATCCACGCGTGTATCTGCCCATCGGTACGACCGCTGTAGACACCGCCAGCCGCGTTCGTGCCTCCGGGCACGATACCGAGCGAGCCACTGCCCTCGTACGCACCGGCACCACGCCAGACAAGACCGGTGATGCGGTTCCTGACGGATCGCTGCCCCGCGCGGCCGGTGGTCCTGACGCCTGCAATCTGGGAGCCGGGCGCCCGCAGGCGGGTGACGATGGTGCCCTCGTGCAGTTCCATGACCAGGATCTCCGTCTCGTTCGGCCAGAACAGCAGCTCCCTCCTGGCGGGCGTCAGGCCCACGGGCGTGACGAACATGGGCACGCTGGCCAGCTGTCCGTTGCGGATGCTCGGGCCGAAGCTCGCGAGCGTGTTGGCGCTCGTCGCGGCGTCCCAGACGCGGATCCGCCGGTCGTGGCCGGCAGACACAATGTAGGCGCCGTCGTCCGTCCAGGTGAGACCATTGACGGGGCCCGCGTGCGCCTTGGCAGAGATGCGGAAGCCACGGTCCCAGGGGCTACTGTTGCGGTGGAGACCGCCGCCGCCGCCCCCATCACCGCGCGAGAAGATGCCGAGGCTGTCTTCCTGGTCGAGGAGGCCGAGCAGGGCGCTGGCGCGGCGGACGTCCCAGATGCGCACTGCGCCGTCGAGCGTGCCGCTGGCGAGGACGTGCTCGTGGCGCGGCGACCACGCGAGGGACAGGACCGCCCCGCCGCCCGAGATCTGGCCCGGCGGGACGAGGGTCTGCACCGCCGCGTTGGAGCGCAGATCCACGAGACGGACGGCTGGGTGCGCGGTGCCGCAGGCGACCAGCAGGTGCTGCGCGACGGGCGAGATGGCGTGCGTGTAGATCTTGGAGCCCATGTCCCATGTTCCTGACATCAGCACGGTGCTCGTGTCCCATATCTTGAGCGTCTGGTCGTAGGAGCTCGAGAGGAAGGCGCCTGGGTCGCTCGGGAAGATGGAGAGGTGGGTGATGCCGAACCTGTGCGCCTTGGCCGTGGAGTCGGATCGGTGGACCGTCGCGATGGGTTTGTAGGTATGGGCGTTGTGTGGGTTGCCGCACTGCTCGAGGTCCCACAGCTTGATGGTCGCGTCAGAGCCACCTGATATCAGTCTGAGAGGTGCAGTTGAGGCTGTCAGCGAAAGGCCTTTGTATACCAAGAAGCCAAGCATGTATGGGAACATGTGTGTGTGTGTGTCATACATTCGTCCATCGAACCGCTCCAGCGCAAGTGCATTCACTCCAGCCTGGTGTGCCCACAGATCTTGACCCTGTTCGTGATTTGCCGGTGCAGGCCTCGAGGCCCCTTGGGCAGTACTATCTGTCGTTGCAGAACCTTTGTGCCCCCCATCGAATCGAAAGTGAGGTGATGGTCGAAAGGATCGAACGAGTTTGGTGGTCTCTAGCCTGGCGAAGACATTTGGACCAAGGGCACCCGTGGCCCTTTCAAAGAGAGATTGATCCATAGGCCTTGATCATTGTGCTGCCTGTCTCTCATATTCCAGGGAGTAGGGCCCAATACTCGATGGAGCCGGGGTGTGTTGAAGGCTTAGGTTGATGATGATGTGAGATGCTTTGGAGCAGTGGTTGCGACGAGACCCTGCGCGCTGTTCCAGGCAGACCACGAGGGGTGCAGAGGGGGTCTTGGCGCATGTGCCGAGCTTCACAGAAGACCCCAAATCCCCAAACCCAAGCCTGCTGCTATTTTCCCCAAACACCAACTCCTACTCCAACATAGTATTGCTTTCCACACTTGGAGCAATTCTTAAGCCTCAACTTTTCCCATGCAGACATCCCACAGCCAGCATACACCCACCACACTGGCCTTCGAAAGCCCTGGATGGCTTCCTTAAACCGCCAAAAAGGCACCTATACCTATGGTGAGGATAGCACTGATGCATTCACTACCGATCATGAAACAGCGAGACGGAGGCATGCTACAGTATTTGATGCAGTCGCAGGTATGTTTACATTCTGCTACCCTTGAAATTCCTTTCTTTTTCCGAGCCTGATGATCCAACTCACTGGCCCACCACCACCTCCACCACCAACAACAGGTCGCGTCTCCCTCAAATTTGCCAAAGGCTCTGCCCTGAGTGGTAGCCGCAAGACGTCATCAGGTCATCATCAGCTCGCCGACCCCGCCCTGGCCCCGGAGGAGGTTCTGTTCGCCCGCAAGAACGCACCCCAGCGATATGCAGAAAAGGATATCTATCTCGCACACCAAGACCTTGTCGACAACGGTCGCGACGTTCTTCCCGAGAGCGACATGCTCAAGGCCGTGCACGCATACGCAGGACACTTTTATGAAGCGATGGAACAGCGCCATGAAAGAAAAGGAGGCTGTGGGCACAGCATCCGGCGTGTGGATGAGCGCAGCATGGACGAGACTGCCCTCCTGGCATTCGGCATACTGCTTGAAGAGGCTGCAAGGGACAGCCTGGGGAAGGACGGGGATCTTGTGTTCACCGAGGGCGTGGAGAGCAACGGTGGGCGGCATGAGGAGGACGCGAATGAGGAGGATGGCCAGGGACAGGAGCAGCAAGACACTCGTGCACTACGCCATTCACACATGCCTATAAACTTTGAAGGCGAAGAAGTCTTCTGGAAGCGAAGGTACTCGAAAAGACGCAAGGTCAATGATGAAGGGGCTTGAGGGATCGATCGATTGCAGAAGACCCTGCCGGTGAATGAAGATCAGGAGAGATGGAGAGAGAGAGAGAGAGAGAGAGAGAGAGAGAGACAGAGAGAGAGCCTTGCCAGGCATGACGGACGAGATCGAGGCCTGGAAGAAGAAATAACCGGTCAAAGTCTGCTCTTCCTGTTCCTAGGACGGCATGCAACGCTACCAGGTTCGTGGGAGCTGGTGGATTTTCTCTCTCTGTTCTTGTTCTCTTTCTTGCTGACCTGCACCCCATGGATGCTAGCAAGATCAGTTACATGCACGGCAATAGCCGATTACGACCCTCAAGCATACCCCTCATACCGTAATATTTTCTACAAGTTGGCAAGCTGTCTATATGGGTGTGCCATTGAGATCGGACAATTGCAAGGGTTCGTTTTGGCCAGCCACATGGCAGGCAAGGATGCAGAGACCTTGCTAGCTGCAGCAGACAAGGCCTAAGGCCTGTCTCCTCTGTAACACCAACGAGCGGAATACCAGATCGACGGAGGACACTTATCACAGCAGCAAATTTGAGATACCTACCTAAAGCACTTAGGTATGATGCAGGTGTCGCTGGTACGAGCATTCCGTGGTCTCCTCGACTTGTTTGTCGTTTGTCATACCGCGCATGAACACAAGGGTGGAGTCCTCCTCCTCATCCTTATGCCATTCGCTTCATGCAGTCAGGCTTCGTTGACGGTAACGACGTGATGGTTGCCATGATGAGGCCAAGGCGTTTGAAGGCCGAGATTGGTACTGTGAACTGGGCCCGGCCAGATGAATATCAGATGTGTCAACCTCATTTTCGATCTGCATCTTCCAAAGACCAAGGCGCAACAGGTCGTAGACTTGACAGGCCAGGCGCATCCCATGGCTGTCACTTTGCACAAACGAGGCCCCTCGGCTGCGTCCTCAGATCTGAGTTTTCTTGGGAGAGTGGCTCAACCTACAATATCGCCGACTGACTGCAGAAGAAACAAAGCATTACCGACGACCAATTTTTGTGCACAATTATCTACAAATACAACATCTTTGCATGCGTCCGAAAGGCATCTCGACATTTACGCACGTAAGACCCTCCGGGTTCGTGGCCGCCTTGGCTGCGTCCGGCACCTTCTACCACGCGAGGGCACCCTTTGAGCGACGTGTCAGTGCGATTATGCAGGGACAGGAGATGCATTCCAATAGGCGGGCGGGGGTCTGCCTGAATGCAACCGCCGCGCCCTATTCAATCTTCCGACTACATTGGCTTAATGCCCAGAACCTGTACATGGCGCCACATGACGGAAAAATGACAAGCACTGCACTGCTCCTTGAGCGGTAGCCGGCAGTGCCCTGTACGTATTTGGTATCACTGCGGTGTACTACTCTTCAGGCCGTAGCGGTGCTACCATAACATGCAGCATTGTCGAGATACGATCGCTGGCGTGTGGGGCATATCACATTGCGTGCTGTTTGTTGGACGTCAGGATAGGTTGCCAAAACATGCAGGAGGAGGCGAGTATCACAAATGATATTCAACGAACGAATGCCGTCCAATCTTGCCGCTACCAACTATTTTTCGCGCAGAAACAAGCCTCACCGCACCTGCTTGACATCGAGGTTCAAACCACCTGCCTCTTGTGGCCTCAGGTCCAGCCCAAACCCTTGCCTGTTATTCTGCCTAGACGTCTCAAGAGCTTGTCTGTTTTTTTTTTGCAAGGCATCAGACAAGCATTTTCCGAGGTGCTGGGTCAGCTTTGACCGGTGGGTGGGAAGCGCAAGGGGGGGAAGGGTGGTAGGTGTGTTGCACCACACGGCACCCCGATGAGTATCGGTCCGGGGTCCACGAGGTAAAAGTGACAGCTCACAATTCCCGAAGCACGCCAGTCGAGAGAAGCGCTTGGCCGTCCGGGTCTCGACCTGCGATCTTTCTCTCTTGGGGGCCCCAGCTTAATGGACACTCGGCCGGCATCGACACCGTCACGGACGGGAAAGCCAATGGATCATGGTTCGGCTTCTGCCATCCCTTGCGACGAAGCGCGCCACTTGGCGTGCTGCAAGGCTGCCGTATCCTTGGCATCCCCTGTGCCGTCCTTGTGTGTGTGTGTGTGCGTGTGTGCGTGTGTCGCGCATCTGAGACCTTGGAGGCGACGGTTTGGGAGATCTGAAGGCGAATGGAACAAGTGAGATGCGTTAAGAAAGCATAGAAAGAAGAAGATTAAAAAAAAAGGAGGTAAAGATGACTGGTATGCTGCAGGCCGCCTGAAACATCCATGGCCCCGCTACCGCCTTTCATGTGACCACAGTTTTCGACGTGTCGATTCTAGGAAGACACCCCGTGGTGAGGCAGTTTACTGTGATTGAGCGCGCTGCAACTGAGATCTTGGCAGGCTCCAGCTGACGATTGCCGAGATGCTAGGTGCGTATGCAACTAACGAGGTGACAACAACGTGCAAACTCTATCTTCTTGTCTCACACCCCCCCTCATTGTTCCGGCTCCCCCATGCTTGTCATGCTAAGCCAGAACTTTGACAGTACTATGGTAGAATGGCATGTTGGTGGTGTGTATGATCTTGGCTTTCCCAAGGATTCCGACGGCAGCTGGAGGGGAGGGAAAGGAGGGGGGGGGGGGCAGGGAAAACATCTCACAAGTTTTGGGGATAGGTACTTCTACGTTACGTGTACCATTCGCCGCCCCCTTATTCCACCAAACGACTCACAATCCCTACTTTCAGCTCAACCTGAATGACGAATAGAGATGTGTTCCTTCACTAATTCACGGCTATCAAGGCACCCAGAAAGGAAGGGGAGGAAAAAAGGATGTGGTATGAGCCGGGGCAAAGGGGGAGGGGGAAAAACAAAAGACTCGGATCTCTGGGCAGGTTGCCACGCCCTCGGCAAGGAGAGCAACCCATTATCCTGCCTCAGCTCCATCATCCTAGATTCAACTTCGGACAAGCTGCGGCAAACTGATTGTCCCCTTGGAAAGCGAGAACTCTAATTTCTTTCCCCCTCCTCGCATGCCTAACTTCGGATTCGGATGGAACGTTCGGGGAGGGGCTATCATCGGATCGATCTCCTGCACCAAAAAAGACAGGAAGGGGAGGGGAAAAAAAATTTGCTCTTGACATGGGGGGGAAATCTCAAAGTACCTGTACTTTGAGTTGCCATCTTGAGGATATTCAGGGTCCCCGTTGGGCAGAGACATAAAACAAGCCCGCCGTTGTGCAATCAGCCGTGTACTCTGCAAAGAAAATGGACCAGCATTTGCTTGTGTCGTTGGGCACGAAGATCGACAAGACTGGCCAGCCTGGGACATGATGAGCACGGCGCAGTAACTCAAAAATAGACGCTGCCATTATTCCTATCCACCACCACCCCTTCTCCTCCTCCTTTTTTCCCCCTGTGATTCCAGTTTCGAGTCCGTGTTGCCCCTCTCTCCTTTGGGATGGGATGCAAAGAACAGGCCCCCCCCCCTCTTCTCCAGATAAGATCTCACAGCACTCGCACTTGATTCACGTCACGTGCGTGTAAACCTTTGAGCTCAACGTACTGCACTGCGTGTACATTGGACGATGAGATAATAATGAAAAAGTTGGTGGCGGATAATGCGGCCCATCCCATTGCGATGCACAACGCATGCATACGACCAATCCTCCCTCCTCCCGAATAAGAGGGAAGACATGGGCGGTGTGAAGAAATACTACTACTACTACTACTACTACTACTACTACTACTACTACTACTACTACTACTGTGTACTTTGGGCTGTTTCGGTGCTTTTCGGTGGAACAATGCCTTGTGGCCAACACCGGCCCTATGAAACATGTCTCGTGCGATGTGATCATTCATGATCTTTGCTCTTTTACTCTTTACTAAGATGTTGGCAGGAGCGGATACTATGGAATGTTTGCGTCTGGGCCGGGCGAGAAGAAAACAAGGAAGAAGGAGGGTGGTCGTCGTGTGGTACACTATCTGTCGCAGTTTCGTCTGTGACCCGAGCTCTCCAAATGGATCTCAGAAGCGAAGTGGTCGGGAATCTTGTTTTTCTTCTTTTTCTTTTCCTTTCCTTCTTTTCTTTCTTTCTTTCTTTCTTTCTTTTTCCTTCGCAAAAACCGCCTGGGAAAAACGACCTTGTTTTACTCTATCGGGGTTTTATGCAGATGCGAACCCTCCGAGGCGGCGGTCAGAGAGTCATTTCAGCTAATATAGCTTCACGGAGCCGCAGTATCCGACGCAAGATTGGAGTCACTGGGGAACCAATTACGCAAGCCCCCCCCCCTTTTCCTTGTCCAGGTAGACACGCGTATCTTTTTCTTAAGAAGCGGTCTGAGTCTTGTCCATGGCTAATTCTTTTTCTTCTCTTCCCCCCCCCCTCTCTCCCTCTTAAAGCCCACCAACCTGATATTAGAGGGCGGTGATCATAGCTAGTAGACTGCGTCATGCGGACTACGGGCTCGGCGTGTACGACGACTCAACAAGCGCCCAGCCCAAAAAGAAAAGAAAAGAGAGAAAAAAAAAAAAGGACGACCCGCATGGTGTGGGCATAGCGCCGCCCATCACGACGATGGAGAAGGGAGGGGGGAGGGGGGCGCGTAACGAAGGCCACACACCACACAAGCCACGATGGAGGAAGCGACGGGATCATCCACCAGCCACCCGAGTTTTAGAATGATAATAATAATGGGAAGTACAACAGTAGATTCGGCCCTTTGTGTATATGTGTGTGTGTGTGTGTGTGTCCCGGATATGACCGTGGGACCCCGGATCCGAGGTAAGTACTGTACTCCCCCGGTTGTCGGCTCGACATTTTGTGCGTGGGCTTGCGTTGCTGTCAGCTGTGATTGATGGTGGATGGCGATTTGCTTGCTCGGTTTCCGTCATTTTTTGGACAAGCAGAGGATGGCAATCCCGACCAGTCTCTTTCTCTCTCACTGCCCACACAGCAACGCGCGACAAGCACGAGTCAGCCAGGACAGACCTTGTTCTGGCTGCCTATTGCCGGCGCGCCGTGGTCGATCAGGCGCTGCTCGCGGGTGGGGAATCGGGAATCAGGCACACACAGAGAGAGGGGGAGAGAGAGAGAGAGAGAGAGAGAGAGAGGAGAGACACACACGTAGAGAGAGAGAGGCTATCTTAACGCTGCTAATCAGGCACTTTCCTTGGAAAGGGTTTCTACTAGTACAACATACAGGAAGATGGGCACACAAAGCTTATCGAGGGAAGGTCGATCGTGCTGCTGCTGCAGCTGGGAATCACCATGCTGGTGCTTCTCATGGATTTCCTTATTGAGATTGATACAAAAGGACTACAGACTGAGTGCCAGTGCGCGCCCCGTAGATCTACCATCTCCCTTGTGATCACATGGCATTGTAACCTGCAGGACACACGCGTACATATATATTTTATGCTCTCGGTAGTTCGAATGTTATGTATGTATGTACATATACTACTACGTTTATGCTGTAGCACAAAGTGCTCGGGGCACGCCCTGGATCGTTGAAAGGGGTGGGTGGTGGTGCTGTCAGATCTCGCAGCGGATCCTGAAGGAAGAACAAGAAAAAAAAGGGTTCGATATCCACTCGCAAGGCCTCCCCCAGGTTTCTCGGGTTCCTACTGCCTCAAGTCCCAGCAGAGACATGTTCTACTATGCTGCGCCACCTCGACGAACGACATTGATGCCCAACGGCACCAGGGGGAACCCAAACTGATGAGGGGGGAGGAGGGGGGGTTTTTCAGGTACCGGGCGGGAGCAGATCACCGCTGCAGAAACGAGTGCCCCAGGACCCTTGAACGAGAGGGAAGGGGGGGGGGAAAAAAGGTACCCTGTATGGCCACAGATTATAGCTCAGTGACGACTATGGACACAGGGGAGACCTCTTCGGGTAGGTCAGCAACCTGTCCCTGTCCTTGTCTTGAATCGACAACGTGCCGCCACAGGAGCCATAATTAGTTCCAGGATTCATACTCTTGAAGTTTCGTGAAGAAAGAGAGAGAGAGAGAGGGAGAGAAGGGGGGGGGGAAATCATGTGGTGGAGATGATGATGACAATGATGCCTTCATTCAGCCGTCGATGTCGATGTCGGATCCGACACCCTTCCCTTCTCCCGCATCCACTCTCCCGAGGCCCCTCTTTCTCTCTCTTCTTCCTTGGCGTTGACCATGGGCTTCTTCAGCTGAAAAAAAAAAATAAGCCAACGACACTGAGTCAAAGGAGCTCTCTCTTGCCACGGGAGCGGGCTGCAAGGCCCGCGCCGTAGCTCCTTTGCCCGTCAATGTGGCCTTTTGCGGCCCCGCGCTTGTTTTGGATGGTAGCGCTAACTCGGTTTTCCCGAGCAGAGAAGTTGCTCCAGCCCAAAAAAAAAAGAGAAAAAAAAGAGGTTGTGTTACAACGTCGTCCTCTCTTGGTCTAGGGCAACAAGCTAGTGAAGGTAAAGACTTGCCAACCTCGAAAGTTGTTCTGCCGTCATTAGAGGAGCAAGACGGCGACCAAGAGGACAAACGATGGGTGGGTGGTGGTGGTGATGGCGAAGGTGGCCAAGCAGGCGAGCTCGACTTGATTCTAAGTTCGGGGAGATGATCATGTCCGCCCCTCTTCATAGTAGATGAGATGCTACGTGAGCGGTGCAATTCTGATATTTGGCTAGTGGCATATCCTAGCAAGCGTACCTTCCCGATATAAGAATACGCGACAGGGGCTCGGGTTGGGTGGGGAGAGGGGGAGGAAGGCACCCCCCCCCCCGGCTCAAGCTCGAAATGGTTTACCGATGGACTTTGCGAATTCTGGTATGCAAGCCGATCGGCTTTGGCCGCGCACGCGTACTGTATGTACATTACATACACACATTGTAATAGCCGCACCGTGAATGGGGGGGTTTTTTTTTTCCTTCATGAAAGGTCTGGCTATGCTTTGGTACACTTTTGTACCAGGACTTTTCCTGAGAGGCGATCACCAGACAAGGGTCGCAAAAAATTCCATTCAATCAAGGGACGAGACGGACGAACGGATCCCAAGCAGTCCCACTCGAGACAGGCAAGAGAAGAAAAACCACATGTCGTTGGGTGACAGAATGTATGGTCCATCGCCACATGGCAGTGAGAGAAAGAATGAGAGCATCTTGGTTCGGTGAGCCCGGAGGAATGGCTGGAGGGGGACCCATCATTATTAGCCCCAGACCGGTCAAGGGCCCTTCACGAGCTCGTGATTATTTCGATAGACTGGCTTTGTCCGCCCACAGACGACTGATTTGCACCCAGAGCAAAGAGTGTGTGTTGCGTACCACTGGTCACCGAGTCCGTCACGACGCCTCTAGTAGCAAGCACATTTGAACTGCTATTTGTTCGTGGCCAGGAAGCACGGGCCCGGGCCTCAGGACTGTGGACAGACCCAGTGTTGTGTGTGTGGACACCCCATAGTCATGAGTAAACTCTAAGGAGTCCCACTAGGGGTCCTACAGGCCAGGAGCGAGCCTTCAATGTGACGTCTGGTTTCTCCCCCCTCCCCTCCCCCCCCAAGACTTTTCTTCCTCTTCTTGATAGCGATGGTCGTCCCAGGGAGGTGGGCATGAAGAATAGCAAGTAAGGCGCTGCCCCCAACAGAAAGGAGTGAGCGAGGCGTGCGTGTGTGATAAGAGAGAGACTCTTGTGTGCATGATGTTGTGTGTGCCACACAGCAGCACCTCTTTTTTCCTCTTGGGTTGACAGCGCTAGGCTGCTGCTGGCATGTTGGGCCGGCGAGGAGTGATGACCTTGCCGAAGGAACCGCAGTACTGATTTGCTTGGAAAGTTTCGCGTGCTTCGAGAAGACAATTTGAGCCTTCGAAATTGTGGAGAGACCCAGTAGCATACCCTGCAGCAGCATTACAATGGCAAAACCAAGCGATATCCACAGTGCCACCCCAAGAAGTAGCCAGGGGAACTAAGTCACTCGAGGGTAAAGCCTTGGTCCTGGTGCACCGTATCGAGGGCCGCTCCCGACCCATCCTCCTCCAGTCCTCTCCTCCTCATCCTCCTTCCCCCGCCTTGAGCGCATGTCAATATTGAACTCAAAGAAAATGTGTTTTTGACTTTTCTTGGTTTTTTAGGGCCACATTTTCTGGCCTCGTTACATACAGACCTTGTTGGTCTATACCCACAAGCAACCAGGTTTGCCTAACCGACTCGCCTTGACGATTGGTCGTCGTCACCTCTCAAGCCTAATTGCTGCCGAGGCAATGGCGGTCTGTGCACCGCAAAGTTTTTTTTTCTCCCTCTTCTTTTCTCATTTTCCTTTATCCTTCTTTTCTTATGAATCATGATGGCATGACGAGCTCCGAGTTTCATGCGCAGCTATTTTTGAGCCGGATGAGATAAGATGGCGGGGCTTGCACTGTGGAGGGGAGGGGGAGCCACAAGGCCAAGGCCAAGACGAAAAAGGCACCCCCTCTCCCTCCCCCTTCGTCTTGTCTGTCATTCTCCGTCTCCCGCCGAAGAATACTTGATGCGGCTTCTCGGTGTGTCCGGTACAATCAAATCATATTGTTCTTGTTCTTTGAAAAAATCTCTCTCTCTCTCTCACACACACACACCTCCTCCCTTCCCCTCTCCACCATCCCCCTAGCGACAAGAAAATTACTGAAGGGACGTGGACCGCCCAGTGAATTGTGATCGCTAAAATTTGTAACGGGCACTCGTATCCATCCTGCTGTGGGTCTCGGCCGGACCCTTCTGAGCGAGGCCAGCCATGCCTTGGTCATGCGCACATCAATTCATCATCGTTCGTTGTTACCATAGAAAAAGAAAGAAAGAAAGAAAAAGAAAAAGAGAGAGAGAGAGAGAGATTACTTGCTCCCGGGAACTCGGTAAATGGCGGTAAGAGCTGGTGGTTGACGAGCAGTTCCTGGCGGTCACGGGTTGCAGGGCTTCATAAAGGTCGCTGTGGCGTCTAAAACTTGGCCAGATCCAGGAGGGCAGGCCGAGAGGGAGGCGTTTCTGGCGCTGCTGGGTTGGTGTACAGTTACGTATTCGTAAATCATGATATAGCCTAGGTGTGTATGTAGTGAGACCAACTCACACCGACGCCGCCCATAATATCACAGACGGGGGGTTGTGCGTTAGATCGGCCTACGCATAGAGGAGTCATTTTTTTTCTTTCTTTCTTTTCCTTCTTCTCCCTTCATTCCTTTCCCTCTCACCTCCTTCTCCTCCTCCTCCTCCAAGGACTGGTGACCGGGGTAGACAGTGATTTCCTATCAAAATTCAAGTCACGAGGATGTGGCAGCCGACAATCCGTGTTGAAACGGTGGCCAACTTGGCGGTCTAGAACCAAAGAACCCGGCACCGAGCCTATTGGCTGGCTGACTCGCCACAGATGTACGCCTTAAAGTGGAGCTGCAGCAGGTCCTGGCAGCAGGTTCTCTGCTTCTTCTTATCAGTCTATCAATCTGATCGGGATGTGCACGCCGCATTTTGCACTTTTGAGAGACGGAGAGGAAAGGAAAAAAAAAAAAGGAAAAAAGAGAATGGAGCGACAACCCGATGCTCGGCTGCGCGCTGCGTCTCGGCCGAATGATAAGGACCGACGACCCTTGCCACGCACTTCAAGAGAGAGAGATATATATATACACACACACACACACACATATATATATGTATAGAGAGATAGAGGAGAGAAGAGAGAGAAAGAAAGAAAAAGGCCTGCGTGGCTTGTGCCGGCGCCCCGTAGGATGGACCCTCATCCGGTTTCACCTCCCTCTTCCGACAGTCAACACAGCCGAAGGAGATAGACAACCTCGTCAAGTCTTATGTCCATGGGGTTTGATCCTTTCCTGGCCTGATGAGTTCAGAATCGGACCGGAAGATGCTCCACACAGCGATATGACGACAAAGCGTCGACAGCGGCGGACGCGTCCACAAGTGGAAGAACACATAACGAAAAAACGAAGAGAAAAAAAAAAAGATTTGTAATAAAAAATAAAATAAAAAGCCGTGCATTGCATCGGTTAGCAAGAAGTTTTTTGTGTAGATCCTGATTCTGGGGTAGGGGACCACACTGTCTAGATGTCATCAGTGGAATCGCTGTGCTCATCATCACCGGGTCCCGTAATAGCATGGGCGCTCTGACATTTATCCAGGCCATGTGTCTCGCGGTGAGATCCAGTCTATCTGTCTGTCAAGACAAGAGATTCTGAAAACAGAATGATACATAATAAATAGTAATGTTTGTACTTAGTACTGCTATGTATGTATGTATGTTCTGGCCTGTTCTGTTCCCACTGCGGCGCACCATGTGGTTCTGCGGCCACGTCATAGTACTATGGTATAACCGGCCAATTTTACTTGTCTTTTTGATTAATTCTCCGGTGGATAAGAGGAGACAAATAACAAACAAAAAGAAAAAGGTCAGCGTTACAGGAAGAGAGAGGGGGGGGGGTGTGCAAAAAGGGAGAGAGGGAGAGACAAGCGAGAGGCTTTGCCCTTGTCCAGGGGTCCTTCTGTAGAGCTCTCTCAGCCGCACGCGAAGCGAGAAGCTCCGGGCTTTTGTCCCTGGGCCTGCAAAGAAATCACAAGAGAGAGAGAAAGATAGATGTGACCCGATCGTACCCGGCGGGTTGGGAATTAGGTACATAGTTGATGATTGTTCAATTTCCCGTGGCTGGACCTAACAGGCTCCAGGATCTTTGGCCGGTACATGAAGGCGTTTCAAGCTTCTGGATGGTGTCTTGCCCAATCACGGGGGCGGGGAACACTGCATATGGCAATATGATGCAATTAAAGGGGCCGTCGTAAATTTGATGCACATCGACCCTGCAGCCTCAGGTACATTACATTGCATGCTGCAGCATGCTGCAGCCCATGCCTGCAGATCAACGGAGAAAGCAACTTTGCAACCGACGATTTGCCCATCGATTCCCGGTTTGTGACTCGCGACGAGAGAAAAGAAGAAAAGAAAAAAAAGAAAAAAAAAACCACCAAAAAACCCTTGCAAACTGTGACCGCACCAAGTCGTGACTACCCTACCTACAGTAGTAGTAGGCTGTAGCGTCTCCTCTCCCTCCACCTCTCCCCTCCCCCCCCTTCGAGCCTGTTGAGCCTTGTCCTCTTTCACCGCCCTGTCTTATCTTCTGCGTGTACCTAGTATGGTGTGGTGTGCCTTCTGTCTGTCCTGTGCCCGACCCCGCAGTTGGAGGTCGGTCACCTTTGCCTGCCACCTCGCACGTCTGCAGGAGTACGTGCGGAGTATCTGATATGAATGCATACTACTACTACTATGAGGTTTGGTACTATGCAATATGCACACGATACTAATGGTTTATTCAGTCCAGGCCCGTGAGACATGACATACGAGAGCGACACAGAGAAAGAAGAAAAGAGCAGCGTCTTCAAGGTACGGCTTAAGGATTCCCAACCATTTTAGCATCGTACCCATAGTACCATAGTATCATAGCACGAAGGACCCTGGCTGATAGTGTCATTCTGCTACTGACCAAATAAATAGTGGACGCTTTGGCTTGAGGGGAGGGGGGGCAGGCAGGACGGACCATAAGTACATGCTATAGTACATACTAAGTAGTAGCAATAGCGGAGAGAGCTAGTCTCCGTCATGGTGGAGACGTGTATTCCTAGCTCGTCACCGTTTTCCTTCTGTACCTGGGATAATCCTTACCTATGGCCCTTACGTTCCTGCCTGGAGTGGACCGTTCCTCGTCCGTCTCGATATCCACGCAGCCACGGCTAGACCTTGTCACACACGCCTCCTGCTGGCTGGGAAAAGGAATGATTGGGGGAAGAGAGGGTGGTAATAGTACGTAGTGAGTTTGGTAAAGGGCTCCTTTTTTTTCTTTCTTTTTTTCTTCTTTCTTTTTTTCCTTCCTCAAATTTATTCTCAGTCTCATTTCTCCTCTTTCTCACCCGCTTCCCCCCTTCCCCCCTCTCTATTTGTGCGTCTATGTACTGTTCTAACGTACCTTCCTACATAGTTTTACCATAGTAGCTGAGTACTGTATGTACTGTTACTAGTACCGTACCCCTCTCTCCCTCTCTCTTTCCCTCCTTCCTCTGCACCCCCCCCCCCTGGCCAGAGCGAAACGGACCATTGGTAGTTAGGCCAAGGGAACCCACTACCCACTCATCTACAACCCCCCCCCCGGTCGCTCCAATTAGGACGCCGCATCTTGCTTGCCCTGCGCCCAGACAAGCCTCACGACACACGAAGGGGGGAGCCTTTTTCCAGCTTCGCCTTTTCTTGGACCTGAATCTCATCCTCCCCTCCCACCTCTATTTGTTCCCAGGCCAGCCGTGACTTTTGATTACTCGGCGTTCGATCAGATCCACCCTATCTCCCCCCTAGTCACTCGGCTCTTGACTTCCGGGTCTCTTGTTCCCTTCTTCAGCAGCAGCAAGCACTACTTGGTCGGGTGTGTCACGTTACCTGGACAGCATCACCCCCGGGATTTGTCAAGCAGCACCACCCGCATCAAGAAACGACCCAAGCATCAGTACACAGTACCCAGTCAGTACCTGCGTCCAGCACCAGTACCGAGACCAATACAACACGCGCATACAGCACAGCACAGCACAGCACAGCACAGCACAGCACAGGCTACAAGCCAGGCAGTATCTTGCCCGATCTTTGTTCTGCCTCGACCCTTACCTGCAGCCTAGAGACTTTTGGCATCCTCTCCTTTCCGGTCCTGATAGCTGCCCAACTGTCGATCCCCTCCTCGCTCCTCCAACGAAGTTTTCTGCCCGGCGGCGGATTAGGCACGGTTCTTTGCTGCTGCTCCTCCTCCTCTCGAGGTGACGACACCCACGCTACCGCGCAGCTCTCTCTCTCTCTCTCTCTCTCTGTGCCTGGGCGCGCTGCCTATCGAAAAGCTGTTGCTGCTGCCACGGGGGTAGGGTGCGCGTGAGCCTTCCTCTCCTGCCCGCCTCACTGGATCCTGATCGTCCCGGGGGGACTGAAGTAGGCTCAAGCCTAACCTGCCGCTGCGCCAAACCTAAACTGTCGTCCAGACCTTGTGGCGCAGTTGCCGAGCTAAAGAGACCCGCGTCGACTTCTTGTGTGTATGTGTGTGCGTGTGTGCGTGTGTCTCCATCCATCTCTCTGCTTGGCTGGGAGAAGGGGAGAGAGACAGAGCGAGGGCTGAGAGCTTTCTTACCTTAATTTTTTTTCTTATTTTTTTCTTCTTCTTTTCTTTCTTTCTTTCCTACTGCCTCTCCTCTCTGAAGGGGTGGGTGTGTGTGTGGCACTGTGTGGTCTGAACGTAAGACGTTTTTTTTTTTTTCCCACTGCGTCTTGCGTTGGCCCTGGCTTTTTCCGACATTGCTGCCGCGCGCAAGCTGGCCCGTTTCTAACCAGCCTTTCCGCCGTATCACACACATCACATCCTATTATCTCGGCACCTGGCGACCATCTCCAGAAACATCCTTGTCCCCCCCCCCCTCTCTCTCCAGTCCAAGAGGGCGGAAGCTCCACGTCCTCTCACACACACATCCTGGACTGCATTCGACCAGTCACCCTGCGCCTTGATCACCAAGAGGCCCGTTGGGACGCGCTCACGCTCTCTTTTTCTGACGTCCCCCCTTCCCGAGGCTACCAGCTTTGCCCCTCACGGTCTGACCACACTGCCCTGCCTGCTGCTGCGTGCACTTTACTTCGTCGCCCAGATCCGCCGCGCCAGAGACAAGAGAGGGATACGTACCTCCATCGGCGCCCACAGTACCTGACTGAAGGGCAGGACCTGACCCTTTGAGCACAAACCCCTGCCCTGCTCCCTGATCCTGGTCTTGCTAGGCAGGTTCAGGCGCATGTCCAGCTTTCCTACTACCCTACTACATCACACCTCCCGGTCCCGGTCAACACGCCTAGGTCTCAGGTCTCAGGTTGTTGTCAGATCGAGAAATTCTTCCTTGTCGTCAACCTTCTTTCTCTCGCAGCTCCTTCCCTCTCCTCGCCCTCGCTGCTTTTCCTGCTGCGAGCGAGCATCTCTCCTCCGCCTGTAGAGTGGCAATAGGCAAATTTCCCCCGCAGGAGAAGGGGAAGAGAGAGAAAGAGAAAGAGAGAGAGAGAGAGAGACACACACACACAAGAGACAGGGACAAGGTGAGAAAGAAGAGAGAGGAAGAGGAAGAGAGAGAGAGAGAGAGAGAGAGGGGGAGAAAGAAGGGGAGAGAGTACTGGCCTGTCATCTGTCACTTGATACCCCCCATGGACTCCGCGGCTGCGCTTGCTGCCTGATCAACTCGTCGTTTCTTCTCGCGCTGATCTGGCTCACTGGCCCTGTTTGCTGGCTGTCTACCCTGGACACGCACGCGCACCCAAATTTTTTTTTAAATTTTTTTTTTTATCCTCTCTCACATTTCCTCACCCGGGGTCCTGGGTAGTCAAAGTACTGTACTTTGCCTCATATACATAGTATACCTGACTTTTTGACCAGCATGGAACAAGGGCATACAGGGAAGCGGCCTCGCCTCTCGACTGGATGGCCAGCGGGCCCCTCTCATCATGCTCTGTCACTTCCTCCGCCGCCTTTAACTACTCCTGCTCACCATCCTCAGCCTCTCCCCCCTCCTACATCTTCTCAATACTCCCCCTCGCCGCACTCTTTTCCTTCGCCTCACTCCTTTCCCTCGCCGCATTCCTTCCCCCCCAGGCCTCAGGACTATCCTCCTCAACCTCACTCACAACAACCGCCGCCGCCGCCGCCACCGCCGCCACCACCCCCGCCGGCGTCGTCACAGCAGCAGCACTTCGATGATCGTCGGCAGCATGAGCCAGAGAGATACGCGCCCAGCCAGGATCACCGTCACCACCTCCCACCCTCACCAGTACACCAACCTTATGCGCCGCAAGCCTACCAACCCCCGATCCGCGACTCCATGGTGAAGAGGGAAAGCGAAGACATCAAGCTACCCCAGATCGTGAGGGCCAACTCGAATGGTCCCGACCAGTCTCAGTCTCATCTGCCTCCGCCGCCGCCTCCTCCCCCACCACCTGCTGCTGCTGCTGTGCATGGCCATCCGTCTACCGCCCACATGGAGGAGAGGAGGCATATGAGCTACGACAACGGCCCCGGGCCGCAGCTGTACCGTCAGCCTTCCTACCCTCCTCCTCCACACACCCCGCTGGCTCATCCTGGTCCTCCTACAACCCCATATGAGCAGACCCAGATGTATCATCCGCCGCCCATGGGACCAGATGGTACCTACCCACCCATCTCCTATGCGGCCACGGCCGGGAAGCGGAAATCTCAAAGAGCCTCACAGGTATGTCCGTTGAGATACATACATATATATATATCAATCACTTTCAGGAACCAAGACATACTGACTCCGTTTCTAGGCCTGCGATAGCTGTCGGCAGCTCAAGGCGAAATGCGACGAAAACAAGCCATGTAAGAATTGTCAAGAAAAGAATATCGTCTGCAACTACCGTGATCCTGCCCCAAAACAGTAAGTATACCGCACCCCTCACAGAAAGAGAAAGAGAGAGAGAGAGAGAGAGAGAGAGAGAGAGAGGGAGAGAATTTCTGGGCATCATCCGCTCTGACGAGAAACACTACAGGCAAGACAAGGCCACCCAGGATATCCTGGAGGCAGTGCAGAAGCTGCTCCTGGCAGATAGACGAGAGATACTTGACGAGCTCGTGGCCATGAGGAACGAGATCCGAGAGCTCAAGACTGGTGGACAAGCGGCCTCGGCACCCAACTTCCAGGGCAATACGTTGGCCGAGGGCAAAGGAATACCTCGTGTGGTGGATACCCCCCTTGTGGTGGACACCACTCGTGCAGCGGACATGCCTCGCATGGTGGAGACACCCCGTGCAGCAGATATCCCTCGTCCAGTGTCTCCTCCGGCCCAGGTGGTCGAAGTTGAAGACACGGTGTTATCATCCCCCGGCGATGGGCCACCGGCAAACGGCAACATTCCAGATCCCGAGGCTGCTACGAAGAGGATGAGGGCACTGGAGAACGAAGATGAGAATGACGAAGAGCCACCGGGCCAAACAGTCCGACCGCAAGAGGCGCCATTTCCCCACGACCACACGACTCCGGCAGGTCGCTTACTCTCATGGCCTTCGATTCGGAGAATGGTAGGGCCAATGTTGGACAAGGAGGGCATCAAGTATATCGACAACTACCCACAACGTCGGGAGGAAAGCCGCGGCCAGTTGCCCCTGTTCGGGCGCGGTGATGGCTCTACCAAGGTGGCGACTGAGCCGACCCAGACTTATGAGTACGTGGACCTTGCAGATGACAGTTCCCAGGCCGGTGATCATCCGTCTCCTTCGACCGGAACAGACTGGGGGCCTATCGGAGGCCCGTCCCCGCCAGGAAGCCTGCCAAGTGACTTGCATGCAAAAGTGGCCCGGACGGATAGTCCTCTGGATTTCGATGAGGGAAAGGTATGGCGATACGTCGCATATTACAAGACTCACATACAGAATATGCATCCCTTGATCCCACCAGCGGATCTTGATGTCATGGTGGTCTCTTTCCTCGACGACGTCGGTGCCAGAAAGTCCAAATCTCAGGCCAAGTTTGTCAGCGCGCCAGAAGGAACAGCGCAGTCGACAACATCCGACTTCGACAGGAAGCGAAAGCGATCACCTGCACCGAATGGCGCCGAGTCGGGCCCGCCTTCCAAGAGAAACAGGCCCCAGCGCTCTTCCAAACACGCCTTGGTGCTTCTGGTGCTGGCATTAGGCAAGATCTGCTCATGGAGGGAGAGAAAGCTCCCTGAAGCAGTCGACAAAGACTCTGCCCCGAGTCACGGCTCACCGATCGTCCGAAATGGCCACGTCACATCACCCAACCAGAGCTCCCCTCCCGCCAGCGCAGTCTCACAGTCGCCAGGACAGGCCGGGCTACCATCTCCCAAAGATCACGACCGGTCAATCGCGAGCAGGCGGTCATCTGTACAGGCCTCGGGTATGTCGGGTCCTACCAGCGCGGCATCGCCTGCACCACTGAAGAGGAACTACGAGGTTATTCCGGGTCTCGAATACTTCGCCTATGCGACAGATATACTCGGCAATCATTTCGGAAGCTATGAGTTGAGCCAAATCCAAGCACACATCCTCGCATGTCTGTATTACGGGCAGCTGGGACGTGTTATCGCAAGCTTTCGTCACATCAGGTTTGCCTGCCAGATGATTGTGGACAAACTTCAACCGCAAGTATCCCTCGGGTATGCTATCTGTAAATTCAGTCTGGCTAACAATAACCTAGTGCCATGGAACGATTGAGCCGGTTCCTGAGCTTCGATTCTGGGAGGGTTTTCTCGATCAGAGACAATAAGTACCTGGTCACGTTCTGGACTTGTTGCCAGCTGGAAAGGTGAGGAGGCAGGCAGCATTCCCGTTCACCAGAGAAGCATGATACTAACAGTCGCAGCGACATCCTCGCCGAACTGAACCTGCTGCCATCGGGAATCCTCCAATACGAAGGCATCCTGCCGTACCCCGACATGACGGTCCTTCATAACGAGCTAGGCTTCTCGGAAGAGGTGGTCAACAGTTACATGGCGCAGCTCTACTTGCGCAAACGGATGAACGAGATATCCGGTCAGCTCTACAATCCCAAGCACAGGCCCGTGTACGACGAACAGGTGGATATCACCCATAACATCGAGGTGATGTTGGCACACAAGGACGTGTGGGCTATGAAATTTGCTTTCGATGTGAAAGACAATCCCTCAGAAGACATTCTGCACGCCCGTTTCCGCGCCAAGTTCTGGGGGGCCAACGTCATCACCTACCGTCCCTACATCGAGAACATCATGCGGTGGTGTTATGGTCGATGTTATCCGGAAGAGGCTCGCCATCTTCCAGCATGCACGTTACTGCGCGATTATATGCACGTCAAAAATCCAGATGAGCTGCCTCCAGGAGTTCTCGTAAACGCTCGAAAGGGACTCTCAGCGTTGATGCAGAGCACACGGGCATTCCACGGCTTGCGCGACAGGCGCTTCATCATCACCAATGTCTTTGGAACAGCACATGCGTAAGACAATTCACACATCTTTTTCTTTCCTGGTTGGAGGATCCGTGCTAACCTTGAGCTACAGGCAATGGGGCAACCTAATTACGCTTCGTGCTGCCTACGAGGATCCGGTACTCGGGCCGGAGGTCGACGAGGCGGGCTTACGACACCTGCTCGAGAAGACCATCGAGTTCTTGGAAGTTGTTGCCCAGGACTCGAGCAGTCTGTCTGTTGACCTGAGGATCCTGAAAGGACTGCTAGCGTCAATGCCGCAAAAGCACACACTGGTATACGGAATGGCCGCATTCCCGGACACCCCGGAGCCAGAGGAGCAGGAACTCAAATCCTCCACGCCCGTCGTACCCAACGGACCGACTCCGCAACCACTGGCCGGGCCCAGCCCGCATACTAGCACGAATACCCCACATAACATGAACCAGCCGACACCAATGGACTGTTCTTGAAGCACACACACACATCACCCTCACCTAAGCGATCCAGCGCGAGCGCACGTGTTGGAACACGACGAATGCTACGTTCACCGAAACTAGACATGGTTGCTCAAGATCGGGTTCGCAGTACGCTGGCTTACCGCCCAGCTTCGACGCTATCCCCACAGCGACAAGGGCTGGAGGGAGGGGAGGAAAAGAAGGGGAAAAAAAAGAATACAAGTGCAGTTGGAAACAAATATTCTGAAACCAAAAAGTTCTACAAGGGAGAAAAAAAATCACGGTGACAAAAAACAACAACAAAAAAAAAAAAAAAAAAAGGACAAAGGGATGAAATGACTGGCATCGGCCTGAACAATGGAGTAGGGGCCTCATCGGACATGGGGTTCGCGCCCAATGAAATGGATACCGGTCTGCTTTTTTATGTATCGTTTCCTTATATATCTTTTCTGCATACATCTCTTCACACTAATATTCTACGGATAAGGTCGGATGGAAGGAGGAATATGCATGGGGGGGGGCTTGATGGGGTCATGTGCGGTTTTCTACAAATGTTATTAAGCAAGGGACGGGCGCCTAGCATGGGCAAGGCTGGGAGGGGAGGGAGGGAATCTGGCTACATATATCACCAAAATCTGGAAACAGGAGGATAAAGTCGGGTCGGTTTGCATAGCGAGTCCAATGGGAGGGGATGCCATGGGAAGGGGGCCGGGGAGGGCCTTTCCATCATCATCATCATCATTGTCTGTTGGTTTGAAATTTTCATTCTTTCTTGGGTCGTCATCGCATCAACGCAAGTAACGGGCGGGTTGCATCCCTGGGAGGAGATACCACTTACACATCTGGGTCACTTGGTTTTACGTGGTCTCATTGGTCTTTTTGATCTTTGTTTTTATTTTTTTTTATTTTTTTTTGGGGGGGGGGGTCTACATTTCTGTCTTTCTTTCTTTTTTTCTTCTCCCATGATGAGGATACCTAACGGTGGGCGGGGTGTGGATCAACCTGTACATCTACGGTCTTCCATCTTTTGTGTGTTTTGTTTTGTTTTTCCTTTCCCCCTTCGTCCGTGTGTGTGTGTTTGTGTGTGTGTGGATATATTGTGGAATGTGAAATTTACCCCCCCTCAGGACTACACGAAGCAGTCTGAGAAAAAGCAAATGAAAAGCTCTCGAGATTGTTTAGCCGAAATGATACGCTCTGCTGAAAATCAAACTCCCTTACTTTCCTACGCCCTGCGGCACATGTGATGATTGTGTTCTTGTCCCTATCCTGCATGCAGTGCCACCCACCCACCCCATTCATTCATTGTCTTTCTAATATGCTTGTTGAACGCGTGCGTCGGGGGCTTTTCGTAACCACCCAATCACCATCCCCAGCCCAGCCCAGCCCAGCCCACCCATCAATCAATTCACAGCAGCACGACGATCAGGCAGAGCCAGCCGTCCGGGTACGCCGCCTCGCGCATCAGCTCCTCGAGCGGGGCCGTGAACGGCACGGGAGCCCCGTGGAGCACGACGTTGGCCAGCACTGGGTCCCTGCTGCTCGGGAACAGCGAGGGGAGTAGGCCGCGCAGCGCGGGGCCGAGGGTCTGGGGGGTCGTGCCTGTAGGAAGGGGGGGAGGGGGGGGGACGAAGAGTGGTCTTGTTAGCAAACGTGGACACAAAAGATTAAGTACCGATAAGGAAGGAGAAAGGAAAAAATAAGAAAGGAGTGTCAAGGAAAGAGGAGGAGGGGGGGAGGGGGGGGGCGCAACGGCTTCGTCGGGTCGCTTATCGGGAGGTTAAACAGTCTTGCGTGATCAACGACCTCCCTCGCTTATTCATACTATATATGCGATCGCAATATCCGAGAGATCAGGATCGTATCATGGACACTGGCCTTTTTGGAAGAGGGGGGCAGAAGGGGGGAAGACGAGGTCAGGGCGCGGCGTGGCCAAGGTGTCTGTCCAAGCTCAACCTCTTTCTCTCTCTCTCTCTCTCTCTCTCTCTCTCTCTCTCTCTCTCTCTCTCTCCCCCTCCCCCTCGCTAAGTCAGGGTAACAAAATGGAGGAAATAGGATGATGGCTCACGGTTTGGTAAGCGAGGCTCCACGAGGGATTGTATCACCTTGAAGCTTCCCTTCGCAGACCCGCTAGCATCGCCGCCCGGCGGTGAGGAGGGGATGTAAATACGGATGGGAACGTGTTTGAGCGGTGTCGGAGGGTTGAGAAGCTGGGCGTTGACCTTGGCGAATGAGGCGTAGTCATCTGGAAGGGGTTTTCAGACAGGGTTGTCAGTCTCACATCTCAAGGCCCTTCCCCCTTTTTCCCCTTCTTCTTTTCTTCTTCTTGGGGCTTCGTTTCCTTCTCTTGAATATTTGCCCCCATCCAGAATCAATTATCATTTAGCGACGGGGTGGAGAACATGTCAACGGCAAAGAAGATCAGAGGGGGGGTGGAGGTAAGGAGGGGTTCCTGTGCCCTAACAGTTGACGTGCAGGAATGGGTAGATCTCGAGGGTTTGATTAGGGAGTGGCATGAGTGGGGATGGTCAGGAAGAACGGCAGATTTTCGGAACATCGCGATGTTATTTCGGTTCAAGGAGCAAGTCTGAGCGCCCAGAGTCGAGATGGTGGGGAAAGACGATAGATAGCAATGAGAGACAGGACGACCAGTTGGCATCAAACTTACTGTCCTGTACCGCGTTCCATAGGGCTGTGGTGTGCTCTTTGGAGAGGCTCATGATCTGTTTCGCGTTGCCGTTGCGGACGAAGTCGGCCTGGGGTTTCGGGAGGGCATCAACGTCCCAGCGTCAGCGTTCGGCCCAAAAGGGGCCTCCCCCCTTCTCTCTTCCACGCCACAGAGAACTTTAAGGGCAGTTGAAAGGACTTAACTCACCTCCTTCACCCCGTTGAGGAAAGTATCTCCTATGTCCCACTCGTCGCCGTCCCCTACCTCCAACCTCCAAGGCAGCTGGGGTTGGTACAAATCCACGAGCAGGCCCACGGTCAGGTTGCGGAGCTGTATCTCTTCGTGGTGGAAACTACTGCAAGGGATGCCAAAGAAGGAGGAGAGCCTTGGCAGTAGCTGGGCCAGGTAGCTGAATCGCGGAACGGCGGTGATGAAGGGGCTGGCGGGCTGCTGGAGGCCCTTGTGGGTGATGAAGAGCGGCACCCTCTGGCCCCATAACGTCTGAGGGATGCTGTTCCTGAGCTCCTGAGGGTGAGAGGGGGGTGCTGCAAAGATTGGCGACGGTGGTGGTAGTGATGGCGGTGGTGAGGACATGGCGCCACGTTTTCCCCACGGAGCGCAGCGTGGCAGGTCGAGTTGATCAGGCGGACACTGTTGGCCTTTTGGGAAGTCCCAAGCCGACGACTGGTGGATAAATACAGGATCCGAACTGGGTGTCAGTTTCTCTCCCCTAGGAAGTTCATCTGGAGAGGCTCCTCTGCCTTGGCTTCTCAGGAGAGGGCGGAGCTGGCGGCGGTCCTTGACACGATGTCACTGCCCCGTCGAGCTCGTCTGGTTGTGATGCCCTCCTGGACGGTCACCATCGATCACGTTTGGCAGAGTGATGTTTCGTTTGGAAAATGGCCCTCAATGATAGAGAAGTCTGCCCATGGTCCAGGGCTTGAGCGTGTCGCCAAAAACCGCCAGTCCAAGGCAAAGGCAGAATATGTGGTGATGGCCTCACATGAGGTCGGAAGGTGCGAAGGGGGTTCGGGCCTGGACGCGATAAGCGATAAAGTCTGGCAGATGTGCGCCAAGCCGGGTTGAGCCTAGCCCCAGCGGCCCCACCCGACATCCGGTAGTGTAAGCAGCCTCCGTTTCATTTGGAACTTCACTCTTCTCTCACTTCTCACTTCTTCGAACGCCTCATCAAAAGTCACGAGGTGGGCGGTGCACCCCCCTCCCCCAAATCCCCCGCGATCTCCAGGACGTTGCATGGTTCCTCAGGATCGTTCTCTTAATTGCATAATAATCCTAAGCATCTATCAGCCTGTCTTTTACCCATGTCCCTTGCCCGTTACCTTGCACCTGCTGCGTCTCTCGACCTCTTGGACCTCTCTCGTCTACGCAACTCCTTCCCAATCCGGTCGTCGGAAAACATTATCTTCTTCTTTCTTTTCTTCTCCTTTTTTCTTCTTTCTTTTCTTTCTTTCTTCTTCTGATACGAACCGAAATATCGTTCCGCGGAGACGCAGGAATCGGTAGGACATGCATGCATGCATCGTCTACCTTTTCCTCTTTTCTCTGTGCCTCACAATCTCTCACCCCGGGTCGCAATCGGTTGGAGCAACCTGACCAGGACCCTTGGCGATGGGATGGTTACACGACCAACATTGTCGACGTGTACGATGCCAGGGGGGGGGGGGGAGGGTGGTAGAGAGCAGCAGATGAGACGATAAGACGAACATCTGCGTGATTCGGGGGTCAGGGCCCGCGCTCTGTTGTACTGTACCTGCCCTCCTCACTGCATGATTACGAGGGCGGGAGCTGCTAGTGGACAGGCCGCCATCCTCCCCCCTCCCCCTCCCCTCCATCTCGACACCCAGTCACGCAGTCACCGGCCCAACATGTCCGCCCGCCCATTCATGACTAGCTCTTGCTACAGATGAGACACACACACACACACCAGCTCCCCTGCCTCCCAACTCGAGAGGAGGGGACAACACGTCAGGCGCACACTCCCCATCACGTTATGTGTGTTGCATGGGGTGTGACTGCACGACAACCCTAGGGAAAGGAGAGAGAAGGAAGAAAAAAGAGGGGAAAAAAGAAGACAAGAGCCTCTCATGGATTCGAAAACCAGGTCTTCCTTCAATTAAACTCCGCGACGACCGCTCCCGCAAAACGCCACGACAAGTCCCGACCATACCCTTCGCCCCTGTTGCATGTGAAGGATGCTGTGCATATCTCCATTTGTTCTAGCACGCGCAGCTCGCTCGCCTCGGTCAGAGCCCAATTCAGACCGGTTCCCAATGAGCTGGGACTTAGCTCTCACACGGAGCGGCATGCCTGCTGCATCGGTGCCAAGTCACTCGATCCGCTCTTTTTTTCTTTTTTTTTCTTGGCCGTTCCATGAAAGAAGAAAGAAGAAGGTAGCACACGTCGAGTCAACGTTTCTCGACCGTTTTCCCTCCCCCTGTTCTCCCGATCCCTGCCAACCGAGTACAGAGTACAATGTGTGTCTGTGTTGCATGACACCCCGGATACTCCAAATCCGTCATAGAATGCAACCCATTATATGTACAGTACGTGCCGTGATGCGCTTTTTTCTCTTCCTTGCTTGCTCACAAGCTTTCGGTACATCTACCTGCCGGCGAGGTGCAACTGCCACCACACCATGAACCCCCCCTTCAAAAGCCCCCCCCCCTTCCCAACAGAAATGGGGCTGTTGGGCTGGGAATCTATTCACGGCCTCAGGTGATCTCGTGTACATCTTTCCCAACCCCCCACCTGACCTGTACCCCCCCAGTCAACTCATGGTCAAGTGAGGGTGGGTCAGGTGGCCTGATGTGTAGTAATGTACTTACTCACTTCCAGCCTTGCCGTTGCATACCTCAGAAAGCATGAGCTAAAGGCATACAGATACCTACACACATACTAACGGGTGTTTCTTCCAGACCACTTTCCAGAGTGTGTCATCATCAACAAGGAGAGAAGGGAGGAAGAGAGAGAGAGAGGGAGAGGGAGAGAATTTGTGTGGCTGGGAAAGGGGGGGGGGGGGAAGGGAGCATGTATATGGCGAAACCTTGAAACTTTGTAACAGTACCTGCTGTACACCAGTGCCTGCTTTTTCCCCCTCAACACCCACTGTGGGTGTCGCCTAACAAAGGGACTTGCAAAGGGACACTTGCCTACATGTTTTGCCTTGCAGCAAGGTGATATGCGAATCAGTGTGTCATTCAGTCAGTCAGTAAGTACCCAAGGGGGGGGGGAGAGAAAATGAGGCGGAGAAGAGAGGTGGGGGAGTGGGTGGGGTTTGTTCACGAGCACAACGGCAGGAGTGGGTTTCCTGACCAGGGGGCCTGCCTCAGGGGAGGAGGAGAGGGGGCCCATGAAAGATGTGTGTAGTATCATAAAAAGTTAACATGCTGTGAAAGCATCTGTGGTACGCACAAGTCAGGGTGCTGAATTGGGTAACCAGAGCGTCGATATAGTCACATCTCATTTTTGATGTGTATCCTGTTCCCTCTCCTCCCCCCCCCCTTCTCCTCTCTCACCGAGGTTCCAAAAAGTAATTTCGTGATAATATGGAGACATTTTGAAAGTAAAAAAGAAGCAGAGAAGAAAGAAAAGAAAGAAAAAAAATTGTAGGTGGAGAAGGAGGGGAGGGGGGCTGTGGATTTTCTTCGTCATCATCGGCAGAGTCGGTGCATGTGTTTGATGACTACGATAGTGACTGAAACCTCAGACACATGAAAAGATGGGGGGGAGGGGGGAAACCAACCACTTCATTCATGCTAGCTTAAGTCTGAAGAAGAAATCCAAGTTGGGCTCACATGCATGTGCTAGTCCAAGTTCAGGCTCATCTGTATGTTAGGTAAGAACAAGTAAGTGCTCATAGGGGAAGAAGAGCAGGATGTGTCTTTTTTTCTTTTCTTTTTTTTCTTTGCTTAGGCTACAAAACACCAAGCAGAGATTCTGAACGGCTCTCTTCTGTCTAAAATAGGGCTACAGTACATACATCATTCAAGCTGAGATAGTGGAGGGATACTGTGCTCAACAGTGAATGTGTAGCAACCCGAGAGAGAGCCGTGGTGGAGTTTTGCCCCCCAGACGGGCCACAGAGATATGTAGCTGCCCTAAGCTTCGATCCCAGGACCTCTTTCAGTAGTGTTATTTTGTGGTGTGGAATCTGCAGCTTCAAGATTAGGAATGCTTTTACATGTATGCAACACTGGAGGCTGAGATGACCTCAGGCCTGCTGAAGAGCAATGTAATGTATCCACCGCTCTCTCTCTCTCTCTGTGGTGTGCTGTTCCAGAATGACCTTGGAGCAGATCGTCTTCTTCTTACATCTATGTCCATGACGGTCGCCAGATACCCTTGGATGCCTCCACATCGCCGAGGGTTTCAGCCCTATAGCAATGATACTATGAACCATCTTGATCTATGTGAGGGTGCCATGCTGGATAAAGTGATGAGTATGTTGGGGAAATGGTGAAGTCTGAGGCATTGCGGCTCCCACAGTGGGTTGTTCACTCACTCGGTAGACAGAAGACAACCGTCTGAAGGAGGGGAGACGGGGGAGGAGGGGAAGGCCCAGCAATGGGAAGATATAACAGGCTTTCCTCTTCAGACTCCACGAAACTCTGGCCACAGAGGGAGTGGGAGATGCAAGGAGTTGACCAAAGGCATCATGTGCCCGAAACATGTTATGCGACCGTCCAGACCGTCCAGACTGCCCCCATCAAGATAATTAAGGAGAACCTACAGTATATACCGGGATTAAAAATAAAAAGAGAACCCGAACCTTCTTCCTTATTCCCACTCGTTATCTGTTCATTAAGTCATCAGTGTCATCAATCATATTATGCCTCCAGTCCGGAACTGCCGCATTCGTCGCGTGAAGCTGGCGGGTTCCGTGAATAACGTCCTCCCCCATCCGCAAAGTTGTGATCAAGCCTCCCCCGGATTCTTCAGTTGATGCTGGACCATCCAGATCAAGCCACAATCTTGCCATTGAGGTACACAGCCTTATAGAACCTCTCACCCCACTCCTTCAGGAAATCAGCGCTCTCGAGGGCGGTCACCTCGTATAGGAACAGCTCCGGGTCGACATCCCCACTCATGATATAGTAGCCGAACGCGCTCACGCTGGGGAAGATGGCGGCATCGTAAAGAGGGGGGATGTGGCCCCTGCTCATGAAGAAGTCCTTGTCGGACCGGGGAGGATGGTAGGTGCCGCAGTGGGTACAGCTCCTGGCGGGATCCCATGTGAGCTCACGCATCGTCACGACCTCAGCACAGGCTTCGAGGGGAAGCTTCTCGGTGAGGCGGAAGGCAGGCTGGCACCAGGGTCCGTCTTCGCAGTCACACATCTCCTGGAAGGCGCCTGTCTCGAGGATCTGTCTGGGCGTGGAGCCTATGATGAAGATGTCTTTCTTGACGTCGATATAGATGCCGCCCTGAGGGTAGATGAATGCCTCTAGTCAGTCCGTGTGCTTAAAATGGCTCGACAGATGCTCCGACGCGGCGGTGACGTGTTATATATATGAGCATGAGAAATGCAAAATAGAAAGAGGCAAAGGTGTGTGTAAAAAAAATAAAAATTTAAAAAAAATCACCTTAGGTTTGCCCTTTTCGGCCTCTCGGTCAATCTGCTGGGCGATGGCGGGGACATATCGCAGACAACCGTCACCATCGTACCAGTCGGTCTCGTTGCCATATTGTCCAACGTCCGGGTAGCCCAAGTCCAGGACGAAAAGTCTGACGTAGACCTCGAGGGCAGCTTCGCGAAACTCCATGTTGACGAAGAGTAGGGGCGATGGAATGTCGCCAAGATCCACGGTCGGGGAGATACGCCGCGTGGTGGGGTCGAACAGCACCACTCGGGTTGGACGGTGCTTGCGGTCCTCGTCGAGCGCCGCGCCGATGATAAGCAGGCGGAGCTCGGTCGATAGCTCTGTGAATTTGTGGAAGACGGGAGATTTCTTCTTGGCGACGGCCTTGCCGCACGACGCCTCGCTCTTGCCCTGCGTCTTATTCATCTTGCGCACTGGCTGGTGATGCTGGTGTTGATGTGTGTGTGTGCGTGTGGTTCGAGGATGGCGAGCTCTTTGTGTGTGTGTCGATGTGTTGTGGAAACGAGAGGCTGGTCTGCAGCTGCGGTGGGTGGTGTTGGTGCAGCAGGTGCGGGGTGGGCAAATCAGATGCAAAGGCCGACACCGACATACACACGGCGTGGTGTGGGATCCCCAGCTTTCATTTAATTCGTAAATGAGGGTGAAAAGGATGGAGCGGAGACACGGTGGCCGAAAGATTGGGAGAAGCAGGGCAGAGTGGACGATTTTGAAAGGTCAAAGTCGACAATTGGGAAAGAGGGGAGGAGAACACAATATGTTGGCTGGCTGCGGTTGTTTTGCTGAGGTAATGAGCTCCCACTGGCGCCTCTCGATTATGAAGCCAGCAGCAGGTGTGCACCCGAAATAAGATGACGCAGCTCTCTCATCAAGAGGCAAGTCAATCCCGCCTTGCAACTCGGGCTTATTTGGAGATGAATTTGACCCAGACGAGGGTCTTGGTCACGAGAAAAAAAAACACCGTACGTGGGATTGACTCGTAGCAGATTGCTGCAAGGGCCTGGAAGGCGCTGCAGGGCGCTGGAGGGCGGGAGAGGAGCACGTGCAAAGTGGCAAAAAGACAACTGTTACGGAGGAGGGAGAGAGTGAGGGAGAGAGAGAGAGAGAGACATTGTGAGACATACACGAGAGAAAGTGGGACCAGATGACGTTCAGTGTACACACTCTCGCCAATTGTGTCTCTATGCGAGGCTCGAAGCTGGTGAAATCTTTTTTATTTTCCTCGCCTTCAAAGTCTCAACCGCACTGATGATTGGCCTGGCAACGGACCTTATCCCCAATGCAAGACACCGCCACATTTCCAAACAACAATCCGAGCATGACACTTCTTTGGCCTCACTTAAACCCGCGCCCACGATTCCGCTTGCTAAAGCTACTAAACCCGCCACGGCCCCGATTGTTGCTACCTCCTCCACCCCCACGAGAACCACCTTGCTGCGAACCTCCGCCAGCTTGTGGTGGACGAAGCTCGCCCTGGCCCGCCTTGGGCACCTTCCTTCCGTTCCGCAGAGGGTAGTCCTTACCTCCCTGCCGCAGAGGAGGAGGGGGAGGGCGAGAATCATCAGGCCAGGGGTTCCGATTGCGTCGAGGATAGCGGTTGTTGTTGTTGTTTGGCTGTGGCTGCTGCCGCTTCTTGTTGGGATTCGACGGACCTGCTGCGGATGTTGCTGCTGGGGGGCCACCGAAACTGATGTTAGACGCGATCTGGATCTTACCCATGGGCTTCTGGGCGGGCCTGGCCGCCGTACCTCGTACGAGAGCATCCGCATGGTCCTCGTCATCGCTCTCTTCGTAGAAAATATGCGACTGTGGCTTAATGCTGCGACCGGGAATAACGGGCGCAGAGGTGCTTGGCGGAGGAGGAAGGGGGTTCCTGTACGCGAGGGCCTCCTCGCTGCTTGCGGGGTCGATGTACAGGGAGGCGACCGAGTAAGTCCACATCTTGGTGGGAGGGACACTGAGGTTTGCAAGGCCACAATCTCCACCATAATGGCCTTGCTCGCCGCAGCAGTAACAGAAGATAGGCAGCGACTTGACCTTCTTGATGTTGCCTGGCTGGGGCCGATAGACCTGCCAGAGGCTGGTGCAGTTCTGCTCCGAATGGTCATGGCCCTCGCAGACGGCGCACTCCATCGCGGCCTCGCCTGGAGCTGCCGCAAGCTTCTCTGAGCACTTCGCTTTGGTGTGTCCAAGCTTTCTGCATTTGCTACACCGTTGGCGCGTTGGACACTCGTAACTGAAGTGTGGACCCGAACAGAACTTGCAGTTGGCCTCGGAGCAGCTTGCTGTAGGATGGCCGGCCTGGGCGCAGGTGAGGCAGAAGACCGCGTTGTCTGGAAGCTCAGGGTAGTAATGGTGTCGCTGGTCGAGTTCGGCTTGAGGAACCGATACCTCCTCCTCTGGGTCAGTAGCGGCGGTGCCCATCTCGGCATCGCTGGCTTGGCCCTCGTCAACCTCGCCATCCTCCTTCTCGACCATGGTGTGCTGCGTCTGCTGAGCAGCGGTGTGGTGATCGTCTGGATTCACTTCAGATTCATCCTTGGCGTCGTTGGGTTGGCTTGAATCGGCCGAGGTGACAGCTGGCTGTTGTTGCCGTTTGTTCTCCTTGGCTTTAACCTGCCTAGCCTGCTTTTTGGCCAGATTCTTAGCCATCTTTTTGGGGTCAGGTTTGAAGTCTCCAGCAAAGTCTCGCAAACGGCTGGTTTCGGGGTCCTTCAGATGCTTCTTTGCGGTTGTGTGTATCAGCTGAGGCAGGTCAGGTGCGACATCGCCCTCCAGCCGCCTCATAAATGCCCTCTTCAGGAAACTAGGTGCGAGGCCGACCTTTTCGATATTTTCCTGATTCTGGGCCACAAATGCCTCGCACCACTTGTCTAGGATGGACTCAAATATCTCCAGCCAGGTAGTGCCCACGACGTATCCAGACTTGATAGGGTTCACGTCCCACAGCAGGTCTCGTTTGTTGATGGGCGTCACGGTCTTTGCCTCACCGGCTTGCATGGCCTGCACAAGCCCTACGCGCTCCTCTGGCGTCAAGGGATTGTACATCAACAGGTCGGGATTGCCGCTCTGCTGGCTTGAGCCTTGGACACCTGCGCCGAAAGAAGTGCGCAGCCCGGGCACCCCAGAGGTTGGCTGGGTTGGTTGTGAGGATACATCGGGAGATCTGGAGCCTTGGCCGTCGCTTGGGCTCGAGGTCGATCTCTTCCTAGTTTCTGGTGAGCTGATCTCTCCCTCGTCGACGCTCGTCGGTGTATGGCCATCCGCACTGCTGGGCGAGGAACCTTTCCTGGCTTTCTTTCGAGGAGGCAGGTCCTCTTCAGCCTGCTCTGGTCCTTGGCCCTGCACTGCGTCGGCTATTGAGCGCTTGCCCGTCGCCGCCGGCGAGGTCTCGCCCGTCTCAACAGGCTTCCCAGCCTCTCCTCCAGCCCCTCGGGCATCCCCTGGCCGTGTGTCGTCGGCTGGTGTCGAGAGATCATTGGCGGCCGTCATCTCCGCCACCCCGTCGACTGTCACCTCTGCGTCGGCCATCATCATCAGCCAAGGCGGGGGGCGTCGTCTCTGCCGGCTCTCCTTGAACGTGGTCTTGTCTGTGTGGCCTTCACATCGGCTCCGCTGGTTTCGTGGCCCCCCTCTGAAGCTTCTTTTCCCGTCTCGGCCCCACCGGTCTGTAATTTAGATTTGGGGCCCCTATCTTGGACAATACGAGTCTTGACAAGCCGCAGATATGCCCCTCAATATCCCATGGCCTAGGGTGGCTGAGAGGAGATGAGATGTGCACACTGGAGTGTGGTAAATGGTAGACACTGATGATGTTGGCTCAGAATGAGAGGACTGTGGCCTGAGGTGGGACGAGACCCTTGGAAAATTCACCAGAGTGGCTAGGCGGGTTGGCGGGGTGTGGTGATTCCAGCCTAGTTAAAAGGTAGGAGAATCCTTGGACAAGAGGCAATGCCGCGTGATAGATCATACAGTTGGTTCGTTAGGCCATGAAGAAAGTATGGAGACCAGGGGGCGAAGCAGCTGGAAGTTGGTTGTCCTGGAGGAAAGATCTTGGTGAAGTTTTTGAGAAACGCGTCTGGCCAAAAAGTTGTTACCACTGCAGTCTGACCAGCTATCCCATTTTCGAGGTGGACCCTGCACCTTGGAGGGGACTTTGGAGGTGGGCGATAGCACTAGGGCATGGGGCTACCTGTTTTGGGCATACAAATTACATGAATGGATTAGGTAGCAGTGGAGGCGTGACATAACAGGTGGGCTACAGAGGAGTCCGCGGACCAAACAGGGCCCCAGGATATGGATTAGCGGTTCAGCGTTGCAGCAGAGGTGCAGGTGGCATGCTGGAGCTGGAGGTGCAGTGCATCGGGACAGGCGAGCCGCTCCAAGGTCTTGGAGGTCTAGACACTTTGGACAAACAGGGCCCTTGTCTTTCTTCAACATCCAAACATCATATCTCCACGTCACTGTTTTTTAAAAGACAGTCACGAGGTGCCTTCAACTGATCAAGTTCTGCCTCTGATCCCTTGTTGGCCTGGCTTGACTCTGTGCAGCCAACATCATCTTTTTTTCCCTTCTTCGTCCATCGCTACTGTGTGAGTTGTTTTGACCTTCTTCCTTCTTCTGACAATGGCGGTGACATGAACAGAACAACCATCCCCCTCGCCTCCCCCCCCCCAATTTCTCCTACAAGCCATGGCCAGCTGGGTCCTGTCTGAACTCCTCCCCTGGCCTGACCAGCACACCATGCCCACATTGGAACCAGGGCCTGTGTGGCTCACAGAGATCCGGCGATGTGCAGCACAGGCTGAACCCGGTCTAGGAAGAGGACCCAATAGTCAGAGGCATATCTGGATCCTGTTCCCCCAACGACCAAGACATAGACACACACACACACACACACAACTCCTCTCCCACATCTGATCTATTCAGCTCACTTGGTTATGTCAGAGAGAGGGTGTCGGCTGACCTGAACTGCTCGCTTCTAGCCATCTTTTCTGAATCAATACCGTTTTATCTCTTTCGCTAACCCAAACGACCCCCTTCGCGGCCACACCACGGCAACAGCTCCACGGGACAACTCTCAATCCCGACCGTACCTAGCTCAGCTCGAGAAAGGCCGACTTGAGGTCTCAGCATCCTGATTTGACTACTGCCACGTCGCCACACCCTCCCTCATCCGAACCTCCCGCCCGTCCGACCGGCCGGACGACCAACAACCCTTCCCAACGATTCCCGACAACACCGGCAAGCTGTCTTCCCCAATCCTCCTCCAGCGTACCATCTCCTACGACGCGGGCACCAATCATCCGCGTCGAGGAAGTGTGTACAAAATGGCGGAAGAACAGAACTCGGCCCGTAGGAGGAGGTCCAGTTCGATCCTCCAGGTGTACCACGAGCCTCTCGAGCCTGTCGAGCAGCTGAGCGACCGCGCTGCCTTGCCCAATGGCAACGCAAACTGGGTGAACGCGAAAGGTGAGGAGGACCTCTTGAAGAAAGAAAGAGAAAGAAAGAAAAAAATATCCCGGCAGCCTTGAAGAAGAGGAGGGGGACCCCGGGGGGGGGGGGTGAACAAGATTTCTCCGTGGGGCCGTCGAATACAACTTGCCACACGAGACACTTGCTTTTCCATGAAGATGGAGGCTAATTGTCAACACATTTTTAGGGGCGTGGACGATTCACTTCATCCTGATCATGTGCCTGAAGATCTTCTACGATATCATCCCCGGTGTGTCACAGGAGACCTCCTGGACGCTGACGAATATCTCGTATATGGCCGGATCCTACCTTATGTTCCACTACGTCCGAGGCATACCGTTTGAGTTCAATGCAGGGGCCTACGACAACTTGAACATGTGGGAGCAGATCGACGATGGTGCACAGTACACCCCGGCCAAGAAGTTTCTGCTGAGCGTACCGATTGTGCTTTTCCTCCTCAGCACGCACTACACCCACTACGACCTGGCTTACTTTACCATCAACTTCCTGGCGGTGCTGGCAGTTGTGATTCCCAAATTACCTTTCGTGAGTATCTTCAATGCAAAATGGAGCGTGAGGCTGCGTGGATTGGATGGATGCAAGAGACTGACAGCACATTCCTACAGAGCCACCGAATGCGATTTGGGATCTTCTCCGGCTTACCGGACGAGGAATAGGATTTGGTTCCTGCGGTCAAGATCGGGCGTTTGGCTTTGCGATTTCTTTGGAGATTGGAGTTGCTTGGAGTTGTGTTAAAAGAGCGCAGCGCCGGCTGGACACGATGGGTCTCTACCCCCGCTTCGAAGTCGAGACTAGGAAGAAGGTCTCCTGTCTAGTCCAGGGCAGGGTCGTTTGCCACATGAATCCTTTCAGGCGGAGGCTTCATATCAACTCTTCGTGCCTGGATCACCCATCCCTGTCTCTGATATTATACAGCTTGTTACTGGCCTAGACGGTTGGTGTCTCGAGGGGTTAAGCTACACAGGGCACCTAGCTGGTGGTGAAAAGTGGTTTCTTGCTTGTGGGGGGGGGGGGGGGCAGATTCATTCTGTTGGATGCGGAAGTCGAGGCGTCGGATCACAAAACTGACAGGGACAGGCAGGTTCACTTGAGCTATGGAATATAAGATGCAATATTTCTACCTGTGTCCTGCGGCCTACTCTCTTGTCACCCTTATGCATGCACCGATCATTGTACACTGCAAACTCTCTTTATCTCTCTCTCTCTATATCTATCTACGAGAACCGTGACCCGAGCGAGTGTGGAAGGCCACCGATACCCTGCATGGGTGGATTTTACTCGAGCAACTCGGACGTCTGCACCGTTGCCGACCTCAAGACTCACCTGGTCTCGAGCCCAGTAGCGTATTGGTACGGACGTCGTCGATACTGTCAAGCAAGGCCTGTCTAGCTAGACTAGACGGCCATCGTCTACATAGTATCATCCATCATCTATCGTATGCGCAGAGTGGTTGGTTGGTTGTTCCATAGGCGCAGTTCTTAGAGGGCTCGGGGCATGGTCCGATCAACGCCGCGTTCGCCGAGCTCGCAACCTGCTCACATCATCCGATGTCGTGATTTGTTTCTGCCGTAATGGTGTAGTCCTCGTATCTGCGGCCATAGCTCCTCGAGCCACGTAGACACAGACTGACTGCCCTTGCCCTGCCTCTCCGAGCCAAGAACGGGGTTGGGGGACCCACATCGGAGAAGCGTCGGACGGGAGGCAACCATACCCGACGTCATCCCCTCACCCTTGTTTCCTTACTTTTATAACCGGCTTCGGGGATGATGAGGGGTGGTTTGGGAGGGCTGGCTTGATGAGTCGTCAGAAGGAATGGTCTCTCTCTCTCTCTGTGAGTAAGTGTGTCTGAACGGCAGAGGTAAGCCTTTACCCGTTGGAATCACACTTTCTACATTCAACCTTCTCGATGATCCCTCGGAGGTCCGCGATTGTTACGAGACATCTTATTGCGAAGCGTTGGTGTGCGGCGACAACGAGCTCGTTCAGGCCTGGGCGCGCATCCACCATCAACGGCATTGCTTTAACGGCCAGGAGCTCATTCTCCTCTTCCTCCTCCTATATTACCTGCTCGAGCACCCGCCCGTGTTCCCTCCTCGTCGGCCCATCTTCTCACCCACAATTATTCTACCAACAGAGAAACTTTAGCCTCACGCCCGCCGCCAAGATGCAGGAGAACGTGCCCAAGCTGTACCCCAACCCGGAGACGGGGGCCAAGGTGACGGACTACTCGGTTGCGCACTCGACGCCGCTGCCCGAGTGGCTCGCGAGATACCACCAGTGGGGGTGTGAGGAGACCAAGGTCCCTAATTTTTTGATCTCGACGTATCAGGCGCAGATGCTGATCTTTCTGGCGAGGATCGCGGGTGCCAAGAAGGGTGAGATATATATACATGTGCATATATGCGCCTTCTTTTACCTTCCCTTCCCCCTTCCCTGTTCTTTCCTCTTCTCCCCCACGTCGAGACGAAGATGGGTTGTGGTTAACACGACAGGCGAGAAAAATTAGTGCTCGAGATCGGCGTCTACATCGGCTTCTCCAGCATGGTCTGGTCGCACGCGGTAGGTAAACAAGGCGCCGTCGTCGGGCTCGAGCTCAGCGAGGAATACGCGGCCCTTGCGCGCAAAGGGTTCGCGGACAACGGCGTCGACAACGTGCAGGTCAAGACGGGCGACGCCGTCGCGTCCCTCGAGGCCCTCGCGCCCGCCGAGCCCTTCGACCTGATCTTTGTCGACGCCAACAAGGACGCCTACCCGCGGTACCTGGACATCATCCTGGCCCGGTCGCGGCCGGGCCAGCCGGGCCGCCTACTCAGGCCGGGCGGGCTGATCGTGGCCGACAATGTGCTCCGGCGGGGGATCGTGGCGGATGCGAGCAGCACGAACCCGCATTATGCGGCGGAGGTCGAGAAGCACGGGGAGGCGCAGAGCGGGACCTTTGTGAGGGCGCTGCATGAGTTTAACGAGAAGCTGGCTGCGGAGCCTAGGCTGGAGACGTTCCTCATGCCTCTCTATGACGGACTGGGGATGGCGAGGTTGAGGGACTAAGAAGGGATTGACTTTCTGGGCCGTCGTGGTGTTTGAGAACGAGCTATGTTATGTTATAGAGGCGAATAGAGGTGATGATGAACTGCCAATTGACTACTCTGTTTACTCTCTGCAATCTCTCTGGTCATACACAGGTTGGTTCTTTTTTCCTTCTTCTCATATATAGTCAATGCTCTCCTCGTCAGGCCCATTCCTCCCCCCTTCTGGCTTCTCCTTCCTCAGCCCAGCTCTTCCCGCCGTCTGCCTCCGACGTCTCGGCTGCATAGTCCCAATTGTTGATGAAATCCTGCAAGGACCGTCCGTGTACGGCCGTGCAGCCATCACCATCACCATCATCATCATCATCATCATCTTCATCTTCTTCTTCTTCTTTTCCAAGGTGCTCCCGTGTGCATTCCCTCGCTCCCGTGCCGGGCTCCATAAGCGGCAGCTGCCCGACTCTGATACGCGAGCCATCACTATTCCAAGGAGCAGCCACGGCGTCGCTGTTGTTCGTGAAGGAGCGGTAGGGCAAGACGACCTCCAGCCTGACAGACGCCCCCTCACAAGGACCGAGGGACACAGGCAAGATGCGCACGTGCCAGCGGGGTGATGGTGGTGCTGGTGCAGGTGCAGGTGCAGGTGGTGTCGTCGTCGAGGGCCACGGCGATGCTGGACGCTGTGGCGACCATATCGTGACGCACGTCGGGGGCGAGGGTGGCGACTCAGAAGAGAGGCGGTTCGCAGTCGGAGAGCGGCTGTCGAGGCAGCGGCACAGCGCGTCGTCGGGGCTCTTGTCCTCCTCCACGACAGCGTCGAGACTCAGGACCAGAGAGCCGGGCGAGAACGGCTCCTGCACAGCGGCGGCGGCGGCGGAGGAGGAGGAGGAGGAGGATGCGGCTGAGGTGGCGATGGGGCTGTCCTGGTCGGGGCTGCTGTCTTGTCCGCTCCGTCGGGGCGTGGGGATCGCGGGACTTTGCTGATGGGTGATGGGATGGCTGTGAGGATGGTCGCCACTAATATTTTTTGCCATCTCGCAGTATTCTGGTGGCTCTGGTGCTGCAGCTGAAGTCTTGTGGAAAATTATCATGTATTCTCCAGGCGTTGTGTGGGCGAGTCTGGCTCCGGCGATGTCAACTGCGAGGGCAAAGGTCTGTCGGAGGAGGTCTTCTAGGCGGGTGTATCTGTCTTCTTCTGGTGGGCATGCGCTGTTCATGCCATCATCCCCATCATCATCTTGTTGGAAGTTTGGAAGCGAGGAGCTGGCCATTCCGTAGGAGGGAGCAAGCAGTTTGCACTGTTTAAGTGCTTTAGGTATTATGGTTCCAATAGGTTAAGGTAGCAGTATTACAAGAAAGTGTTGTGGTGGAACAAGGACTCGGAATTCCCAAAGCTCCCACTATCATCATCCTCTTCAGCGCACAGGAAGGAGCTTCCTAAAACATGGCAGCATGGCCTGGACCATCAGTTTCCTGTCTTTCTACCGCCAATCGGCCGGGCCAAGGAGATCAGCATGAATAGAATACACTGTATATTCCTCCAAAAAAAGATAGTGATACGGTTCGATGCTATTCAGTGGTCGTAGGCCTGCCACCTAGTCAAGCTCGAGGCCCAGTTCTAGTCCCAGCTTCTTCGTCCTAGATTGAATATATATGAACTAGATTCCCTCGGTGAGAACGTGCCCTGATCCATAGGAGGTAGTTTTTAACAGCTCCAGGTCAAATGGTGAGGTTTTGAAATGTTGAGAGGCCCTCGCTTCCACTCTCTTTCGGTATGAGGACACACGACCACGGCCACGACGAGACTTTGCACTTCGTCTTGCCTCGAGCGCCGTGGCCAGGCTCTTGCTACCTCAGTCAGGAACCTCCCAGTCGCAAACTACAGCAAGCTGGCCGAGATCGCTGAGGTTGATGTCCCACATCGGCTGGTACATGGACACCATGCGGCCGGTTCGTACGACGTTTCTTCTGCCCAGCGCAGAGATGCGCCCGTCACCGGCTAGTACCACCTTTGCAGGCTGCCCATCGTCCCGCGCAGATGGTTTCTCGACCTCGTGAGCTCCGACAATCCACATGTCACCGCCGTCCCTCGCCTCCTCAATCTTCATCTGGACGCTTGCGCCAGCTGGCCTGTCATACTCGGACGCTCCTTTCACCTGCACAAGCCAGTCGCGTACTTCGGCCGCCAGGCCGCCAGTGATGTACTTGGCACCTCGCCGCTGAGGGGAGAATGCATCGGGCAGGGGGGGACGATCTGCTGTGGCTTCTGTAGCTGCGTCTGTAGCTTTAAATCGCGGCGCAGCTCGGAAAGTGGGGGGGCGACGGGCTGCAGGCTCGCTCGCCGGTGAAGCTGGCTGCGAGTTTATCATGGGGTGTCCCGGATCCGGTGGGGGCTGGGATGGGCTCTTGTCGCCCTTATTTGTAGAAGGTGTGTGGGTTACTTCTATAAGCCCGTCGTCTACAATCATAGGCTCATCTGAAAAAAAGCAGCCGCCGTCGACACCATCACCATCACCATTACCATCACTAGCAGGGCTGGAGTCTGGGTCGGGTGAGATAGAAACCCGTCGGCGCTTTGGTGGCCGCTCAGCATCCTCCCCTGATAGTGATCTTGATGCCGAGGGTGAGTCGATCTCGATGGACTCATTGCCTGATTGCTGGTTCGTTGCTTCTTCTCCTTCGTCTTCCAGAAACCCTGGCGAGATGGGCGATGTGTCGATGGCGTCACTCTCAAACTGGGTTGCTCTAGGCCTGGCCGTCGTAGGCGCGGGAGTCGAGAGGAGGGGTGGCAACTGCTGGTGGTGGCGAGCCTCCTGCCGGCGGGTTTCTGAGACATTAAACCGCGGGGTCGAGGCGAACTGATGAGAGCCGTTTTGGAGTGTTGTCGGGGTCTGTTTCTGTGATGGTGACGGCGGTGCTGCCTGGCGCTTGGAGAGCAGAAAGGGCGGCTGCGCTGGGGTCTTTGGGGACGAGGACTTAGCATGATGGATGGGCTGGCATGACAACGAAATCCCATGACATCTTACCGACGGAGGCGCCATATTTGATGCTCCTCAACTTCTTTAGGCTTCACGACAGGAACGCCAAGATGGGACGAGATTCCAGCGCTGACTGAGCCCCATTCGTTCACCTTGTAAGTAGCATCATCGAGAGGACCAGATGTACCTCTTGATCGGGCTAGTCCGAGGGCATCGCATGTAGAGGAGGTAATGCTACCGTGATCATCACACTCGCTGGCGCAGAACTGGTGTGGCAAGGCCAGAAACGTCAGACCTTGATTCTGAGGGGCAGGACAAGGTTTGAATGTGGAAGTCACGACATGAGGTCGAGATCGCGTAGTTCTGCTTAGTCATCCTTCCACACAAGGCAACCAAGCCCAGCAGTTCTTGCCATCTTCATGCCACCATTGCACCGTCTCTCCCTCCATCGCGAAGCTCAAGTTACTTCATTCTACTTTTGTCCTCTGAGCAAAGAGCAGCAAATCAGCCACCCAGACGATGGTGAAGTTTGCCCTGGACCCGGCTCATCAGAACCTGGGAGGAACTTTTTGTCGCCGTCACAATCGATATCGTCTCATCGATGACCAGCATGAACAGAGGCCCTCGGCTGAGACCTGTTCAACTGTTCGAACTGGCAGAGCAGTCTTGCTGCCTGTCCCCTCTGGACAACAAGCAAGGTATTGGTGCTTCGGTTCACCGTCGAGGAATTACATGATCCATGATATCATCCCACGGCCACCGCCTTGTGGGGTCCACGTGGACTTGCTCACCTGTCTACGGTCTTCTTCTCCTGACTGACGCGCTCCATTCTGTTGCAGCATGCCCTGTCCGCCAGATATCAACTCCTCCTCACGCAGGCGTGTTGGGAAGTGTTCAGAAGGGGAAGACAGGTGGAGTTCAGCTGTCCCAACAAAACCCCATCGAGGACGCTTTTGGATACCAATTCGCCAGCGATCAACCATGATATTCCGACTAGAGAGAGAGAGGGAAAATGCAGATCCAGCACCCTTGGTATGCTCCTGGAGGGATCTCGATAAATGATATTTAGGTTCTGAAACCCACCTGGCCAGGAGGGCATGGGTATACGGCCGAGATGGCAAGCCTCGCTCGCACTCATCTGACTCGCCAGAAGGATTCTGGTCGAGATGGCCATGGCATACACAAGACAGCTCAACGTTCTGCTCTGCTCCAGCGACAGCCGTCAGCATGGGCTCAGAGGGATGGAGGCCTTGTAACATGTCCACCGGAAACTGCGGAGCTTTGTGGAGTGTGGGGGCCGAGATCTACCCGCTCTTCGAAGCCCGCGGGTCGGCCGAGAGGAAAGACGTCAAGTCACTTCACCCTTTAATTGATCTTTTGTGTCTTCCGGCTGGCAGAGACGAGCTTGTTCAGGAAGGTCATGGACAAGAAAGATAGAGAGGGAGGGACCGTGAGACGGACCGAGGCTGACAATGCGACATATGACATCTCTTGAGATCTTTCCTAGGATGCTTCCTACGCCAACGACTCGTCTCGTGCTCAGATTACCTCTGTCTGGGAGCGAGGTATTATTGAGGAGAAGGGTGAAATGAGGGGGGTGATCAATCGAATCGCTCGGGGCTCGCATCGGTCGGGTCGCATCATCACCACCATCCTTGGGGTCAGTTGGTTGTAGGACGTGGCGAAGCGTTGCATGCCGCCCTCACAGGACCAACATTTTCTTTTCGAGGGGAGGAAACAAGAGAGAAAAAAAAAGAAGAGGCGTCTAAGCGAGGAACAAGGACACCACTCCGCCCATTCTTGTACCGCAGAACATCCCGTTCCCTCTCGTTTCTACGGCAACATTAGACGAGGGAAATTATCCTGAGAGGGTGTCCAGAACCCTTGATGGTGGTTACATCTCGGATCTGGGCGACAAACGTGACAGGTGCCCCTCTGACAACCCGACCAATCTACGAGAACACCGGTCAGTGTATCTCAATATTACGCAGAGCCTTAGAGGTGGGAGGGGACGGACCTGTCATCGTCGAGGCCCTGCCATCATACCCCCTCCCCCCCCTGGTGGGTGTCCCGGGCGGCGACCACCAAGGAAGCAACGTTGACGTGTCCCGTCACATGTGGTCTCACTTACCGATATTTCCTCCACCCCAGCATGTCTCATTGCTGCCCGTTGGATACTCACAGGAGGTACCCATGTTTGGTCGGCGGATACATGGCGGCGGTATCAAGGACTGCGGAGACCTTGGACGATCGCTGTCCCGCCCTTCTGTGAGCTGTCCGCGGCCATGGTCGACTCACGCGATCCTCCCTTCCAGCACAAGAACAACAACAGAAACAACCTTCACACCATCATCACCATCACTGCGTCATATAATCCTCGCCTGTGTGATTTATGACGACGATATAGTGAGTTGTAAAGCAGCAGGTTGGGATCGACCCATCCGACACGAGATCACATCCGACCATTGGATCTCGATAGAAAATTGAAAGGGCAGCGATTGGGTCTCCGGGGTTTTGAAAAGTGGATCGGACGGAGCCTGTCAGTCACGCTGTCAGGTCCTATGTATATGCGTGTATCACAAACTCAAAAGTGAGGTGGAGAAGAGGGGGGGAGGGGGGAGGGCGTGTACATTGCCCAAAGGCGAAGATGGACTCCACGAAATGAAACCTCGACTCCCATCCAGAGCTACCATACATACAACATACTATGGCAAGTACGTCGGGAACTTGGGGGGGGGCCGCGGGCACTCACTCAGTGTCAGCGCTACGCAGCGGTCACAAACATTCCTTGAGAAGTGAGTGGGGCCGTGTATTGTGAAAATTTTCCCAAAGCCCGTTCTCGTGAGATGTGATATATCACAAAACGGCTGAGAAGGGCGCAAGCCCGGCCGTTTTCGGCTTTGGTTCCGAATGCTGGGGTTTGGACCAAATATGATCTGATCGAGGCAACTACACCAAGGGGGCCTCCATCCTGTCAGATCGAAGACGAAGAGCCGATCTTTGCTGCATAGAGACATTATGAGGGCTGTGGGTGGTTGGGATATGGGGTGTGTGTGTGTGTGTGTGTGTGGGAAGACGGGCGAGTTGCCCCTTCTCGGAAGTCATTGACGAGCTAAGCCCGTCTTTTCTACACCCAGGAGATTCGGGGTTTGAAGTGAGCCCGCCCTGGTCGCTGTGGATATCGTCATCTGCAGCACACGAAATAGATAACTACGCCGTCCTCGTCTCACCGGTCGACGGGTTCGTCTGGGCACGGTGTGCCCTTCAACTCCTCCTCGGCGATATCTCTCCGACGCCTTTTTTTCCTTTCTTTTTTTCCCAACTCCCTCTCCGTATCACACACAGCTTCTAGGTGAGAGATCATATTATGTGCGACCCCCATGAGGATAAGGTAAATGACGGCGGAAATTGTTCCGCAGCAGAAGCTGGTGCGGCTGAAGGACAGGGAAAGATTCGCTTCTCGGGATTGACAATCCTGCTGCCATCGCACAAGCTAGGTTATCATCCTGGAGACATCTCGGGGGCTTCAACAACGAAGAGAGCGAGTGCGCGCGCGCGCACAAGAGAGAGAGGGAGGGAGGGGGATGCCGGGGGGGGCCGGCCGCGGAAGAACGACTGGCGAGGGAGCATGGGACGGACGCCCGCCTCACTGGACAGGGTAATGTAACGAAAGGAAAAACGGGCGACCTGCCTGTCAACCCACCGGAAGGGCAGATGCAAGTGCGAGATCCATGATGCCCTCCACTACATACGACCTGGCATATCGACCCTCCCCCAAGGCCCAACTACATGGTGGTGTCCCCCGGAGATATTCCACACAAGCAGCCACTACCTATCTGCAAGATGTGAAACGATTCGCCCATGGGTCGCATTCTGTAACCAACAACGGTGTGCACCAATTTTTTTTTTGGGGAGGGGGGGGGTGTGGTATCGGATCATTTGGCCAACCGTCAGATCTCTCAACATAATCGGTGTGTAGTTGGCAATGTGCCTCGTGTGAATGACGACGCCAGACATTCCGTAGATGGGACAGACGCCATCGAGGGAGCGCACTCACAACACGCACAGAAGAGATGTTATCTGTGTCTCCCTCCGAATGACAAGTCATCGACTGCATGGTGTAGGCAACCGTTCTCACTCCTCCCCGGGGATAGGAGTGGTGGTGGGATGTTGCTGGGCTAGACAAGGCTCCGTCCGACTGGCGGCAAAACCTCAGTGCACTCGTCTTGTGTCACCCCGCGTGTACAAATAAATGATGATGCTATCCATTCAGCCTGCTATCTCTCATTTATATCTATTTTTCTTTTTTCATGGCTGGTTGGGTGAGCGATCTCACAATCCCAGAGAGAGAGAGAGAGAGAGAGAGAAAAGAAACAGAGAGAACGCTCCGCCACCAAGGGGGGGGGGGGAGAAACCCTCGACTCCCTGCAGCGACCACATGTCTTTCTCGTGCCGAGCGGGAGCCTGCTTCACAAGCGATATTACCGCCCTGTAAGGGGGCCCACAAATCAGGCCACATAGTATACGCGAGGTCATAGACGCCGATGACATGTCATAAAGATCGTCTTTGTCCCGGCAAGGGGCCCTGTTGTTTCCCCCCCGACAGCCCCCCTTGCTGGTTTGTTCTGACAGCTCCACGGATCACCTTGCGCCCTTGCGTCGGCAATGGGTAGAGAGGGAGAGAGTGTGAGAGAGGAAGACAGAGAGAAAGAGAGAGGGGAGGGGGGGAGACAGTAAGAATCCCTCCATGTACCTTTCGGGTACAGCAAGGGTTGAGCTCCCTCGGACGTTCAAAAAGGACAAGTCTGGAAGAATGGATAATCCAGGGAAACCAGCTCGGCGCCGAGATGCCTTACCTGGCAGCACAGGGAGATTTGAATGGCGTCGTACCGGTTTGGCGAGACCGTACTTTGGTGTGTGTGTGTGTGTATGTGTGAGGATGTTACTCAAATGATGTGATGCTCTGATCAGCATGATTTCTGCCTTCCCACAGCACAGCGCTTTATCGCTCTTTGTTGCACCGCGCTGTAGTGGTATCAATAGTCTGCAGTAAAAAAAAAATTTGGAGGGGAGAAGGAAAAAAAAAAGGGGGGGGGTCTTTTATAAGCAGGCAAGCAGAGCCGAGTGCGATGGTGCATCTTCTCCTGTCCAGGGACACATGATGACGCCCCCCCCCAATCCCTCCCTCATCCCCTGGCACAGCCGTTGCAGCCGAGCTGGCGTGCCCGGCAAAACAAGCATTGGGAGCGTCGTCATGCGCTGCTCTGGGGCTCGTGCAGTGTGTGAATCCCGCAGTCCCGCCATTCTGGAGGGATCTAGATACGTCCGATGAGATGATCGTGGGAGGGAGTCCATGGGGGGGGGGGGGTCGGGGCTGGTTCCATACAGGTCCCCTGGGTTAGCTTTATTTTTCTTTTGCAAAGTGATGGTAAAGTCGGTGGGTGGGCGGGCTGGTGTTTTTGCGCAAGTTGCAGCAGCCTTTTTAAGGTGGGGTACATCAGGCACATTCTGTCCGACAGCTGGCTCCTGTCCCTCTCGTCTTGCCCCTTTTATTGCTTGCCTAGGCTGGGCTGGGCTGGATTTCATTGTGTGAGTCACAAGAAGAGGAGGAGGAGGAGGAGGAGGAGCAGCATCGGGTCACTGGAACAGGCCTGCATCGGGAGGGTGGACGGGGCTTTCATGGCATGGGGCCTTGCGAGTCTATCCTGTTGCTCCTCCTGTTACCTTCAACCTCAGTGGTGGCCCTGCGGGCTCGTTCCATGTAGAATGCCGTACCGCCTCTGGGACCTTGATAGGCGGGAAACAGCAACCCCTCCCCCCTTGTGTCCCCGACGCGAGAAGAAAGGAGGGGGGGAAGGGGGGAGGGTGACGGGATTCGCATCACGCAGAAAGTCAGATGCTGCGTTCCCGGTCGACCACCCGTTTCTTAGGGGACTGTTCTGAGAGGCTCAGGTACGAGATGTGTGCTTCCTGGCGAGCCTCAGCCGCTCTACAAAGACGGGAAGGGGGTGGGGTGTGTGTGGTCGCATCGAAGCAGGAGAATGTGCTGTAGTGCAAGTTTGTGCCTTTTTCTTATCCCCTCCCCCCCCTTCTCTCTTTGCTCGCTGCTACCTCGTCTGCGCAGTGGCTGCACACCTATGCACACGCATACGCACCATGTCTCCCGGACACCTTTCTTCTTTGTCACGTCATTCATTCCCCCTCGAGCTGTAGTTGTAATTTTACCGTTTCTTTTTTCTTTTCGTTGCACCCATAATTTTGTGCTCGTGCACCTCGAGGATTTTTCTTTTTCTTTTAAAGCTGGGCCACCACTTGGCCTTCCCACCATTGCACAAGCACACAAAAAGGCTCGGTGGACCCAGCAGGCCCGGGGGGGGGGTCGACAACCAAAAAACAAAAAAAGGAAACAGCTACTACACTGATTCCCCTTCGACTTTAAACGCCCAAGCCAGACGCGTTATCCTCGGGAGTGACGTCTGTGTTTGTGGTCAAGTCGTAGTGGAATTCCTAGCGAATAGAAACAGGTGGTCCAACATCAACAAAGGGAGACGAGGGGTAACAGCAGACTGGTCTGGAAGGGCTCTCTCTCTCTCTCTCTCTCTTCCCCCCTCCCCCTCTGGAAGGGAATTGCCGCGGCATGCGACCCTGATGACGCTGCAAGAACAAGGGGGGGTCTTACGGTGTAGTAGTTGTGGTGAATGACTGAATTGACTGGTGCCGGGATGCTTTCAACAAGAGAGGAGGATCGATCTTACAGGCCTGACAGGCCAAGCAAGGGCCTGTCGTGCCTGTTCTACAAGGGGGGTCACCAAGCCTTGCCCTACCGAATATGACCGAATGAATGGTTGTTGACTTCTTTGGCCCTCAGGGTGTGGGATGCTTGCCCCAACCAACAGAATAGATGGAGAATCCTTTTCTCCCCCCCCTCCTCCCAGAAGCAAGCAAGCAGGTGGGATGGCATGCGGCCCATACTCGTGGCGGCCTCACGTCACGCCACATGGCATGTGTTTCAGAGCGGTAAGTATTCCTCTGGCAGGCCAGGCCGTTGTGCAAGAAGGAAATAGATCCAAGAAAGGAAAGAGGAGGGACGGGTTCAGCAGTAAGGGACCCATCCAGAGACAGCGGCAGGAACCAAGACCTCGTCGCCTGGCGTCCCTCAGCACGCGCGGGCTTGAAGTAAAGTGAAGTGACTGCAGCCCCCAAGGGCCACGCGTCTGCTGCGGCGGCACACAAACGCACACACCCAAATTTGTTGCTTCTGTCAGCAGCCATGCAAGGGGAACCCTCTTTTTTGGGGGGGCCTTTTTTTCTGACATAGGTTCGGGCGGCCGGCTTGCCGCCATACCTCAGACCATGCAGGTTTGACGGTTGACAGCTTAAAGCCTCCCTTGGGATATAAGTACTCGATGAGATGCAAGCTGCAATGCAGAATCTTAAATCGCACAACATACACACACACACACACACACACACACACACACAAGAGGGATACAAGACGACAAAGCCTTGGCTCTCTTCTCCACGCTGTTCCGGATGATGTGTGTGTGTGTGTGTGTGTGTGTGTGGTCCAAGTCTCCAGGCCTGCACGACCAACGACAACAACGACGCGCTGTGACTGCATCACGGTAACAAAAACGCACATCCAATCATCCTACCATGTAAATAACCTAGGACGGGACGGATGGCTGATGATGTACTCCCGTCATCCGCAAAACCAATCTCGTTCTCGGGAATGCCAAATACGAAAAGGGAAACCCCATAAGCGCAGGACAAGAGGAAAAAGAAAAAAGAAAGAGAAAAAGAAAGAAAAAAGAAAAGGTCATGGACTACTGGGAAATCTTCCAAAAGGTGGGAACGCGGTTATCTTACAAATAGGACCCAGTAACCATGCAGATCAGCCCAGCTTTCAAGATCGGGTGCCGTGATTTGACAAGCCGCATGGAGATATTGCCCAGATCCGGATCGAGTTCCGGGCCGAGCCCATGTGGTCATACCCACCTCCCTTGTCTTCCCCGGGGACCCTGCCTTGTATTTATATACCCAAGAGTTAAATGTTAACTAGAGTGAAAGGTTCCCATCCACTCACGGTACTATGGTAAGTACCTCGAAAAGATTGGGGGCCTGGGTCAGGATCTGATCGAGAGAGAGAGAGGGAGGGAGGGAAGAGAAAGAAAAGAGAGATGCGCAAGAGGATCAAGGTGGGTAAGGAATTGTACCCCACTCCACATCAACCGGACTTGCTCCGCAAGATCGAACGATTTGGAGATCACAAGGGGCCTCCTTTGGGTCACCGGGTGGCCGGAGCGGGCTGTGTGTGCTGTATATGAGTGTGTGTGTGTGTTGTGGTGGTGGTCGTCGTCGTCCTCCATAGTGGTCCATCCATTGCCAGCGTTTGCGTCAGGGGCGGTCAGAAAATGGATGGGCTGCGACGCAATCCACACCCCCCCCCTCTCCATCCCCCCTCCTCCTCGAACCAGATTTGGGAGGCCCTGCCTCTTTCTCCTCCTCCCTCCTATCGACCTGAGTTTTTCGCCAAGGAGAGACGAAGGGGGGGGGGGGCGATCGAATTCTGGAACCACCCACCACCCTTCTCCTCTCGTCAAGGAGGTTGTGATCAGCAAGCAGTGTCCGGGAAGAAGAGACAAAAAAGCAAGTTCGTTCCGAGATGAGGAGGACAGCACAGAACAAACCCATGCAATAGGCTGAGAGAGAGTTTCCGACAGCGTGGGTAAGAAAGAGGGAGGTCAGCTGACCATACTTTTCTCGGTGAACGGCGTCGCTGCATCGTGCATCTTGAGATCCCTACGCGAGAAGAGGGTCCCTCTCCTCCTCTCACTCTGTTCTCTCTGCCTTTTTTTCTTTCTTTCTTTCTTTCTTCTCACTCTCTCTTTTCCCACCACCCCACAGGAACAAGTAGGGACTGCCGCCGTGATGCCAGCAGTAGTCGCCCCTCTTCTTCGCTGTCCCATTTTCCGATAGCGTTTTCACCAACCGAACACGATCGTAGAGGGATGGTCCCACACAGTTCAGGTTCCATACGTGGGGCGCGAATCGTTCTTCACTTGTTCTCGAAGCTTCAGAAAAGACCGGGTGGGTCGATTTCAATCGAGGGCCCCCCTCCCCCCCACCGAGGCAGAGAGGGCCCCCCTTCCTCCCTCTGCTCCAGGGGTGGTCCAGGTTGGAGCTGTCCGTGTCGACCTGTGTACTGTACATTGTCAGTGGGGTTGGGAGTTTTCTCTTTCTTTCTCTCTCGTCCCCTTCTTGTTCCCCCCCTCCCCCCTTGCTTGGGCAGCCCTGCCAGAGTACATTTGACACATTATGCACAAACGAACAGCTGTCAGACCAGGTTCGGCGAACCAGAATCCACAGCGCCTACTTCGCCACTGGCCACGGATGGTCGAAGCGGTGACAGCCACCCGTGACAGGTTTGCGCGTGGGGTGGTGTATGTGTGTTAATTTTTTTTTTTTTTTTGGTGTGTGGGTCTTTGAACGGTGACGCAAAGGATGGAGGAAGGGGAAAAAAGAAAAAGGAAAAGAAAGAAAAAAAAAAGAAAAAAAGGTTCCCCGCCATGCCACGTCGTTGAAGAATAATGGCTTCTTCCTTTTCCCCTTCGTTCTTTCTCTTTTTCGTATCGGCCAGGACCAAAATCGGGAAAGGGCTTCCGCTTCTGTTAGTGATCTTTGGCTGGCTCTTTCCCCCCTCTCTCCAATGGCTCCTCCCGAATCCTCTTCTGCTGACCGCAGTTGTGGGTCCCCCTACCCTCCCTACACGCTCTTTCCCCAGTATGTGGGCTGGGAGGGGCATCTTTAAGAGTGAAGTGGCCTGATTTCTATCAAGGTGGAGCCCGCACCTGCAGCACTAAAATTTTCCACCCACCCCCCCCCAAGAGATGCACCCCCCCGAAACAAGCCTTTGCCTGCTCCTCCCCTCATCATCATCCCTTCCCTTTCTCTTTCCCTTCCCACCGACCCCCTTCCCCCCTCGTTCTTTCCCGAGGCCAGAGAGAGAGGCTAAAATCCAATTTCTGATCTGTCCGATCGAGATCGTGTTCAAGATCCCCGAACCAGATTGTGACGGGATGCCGGGACGCGTGTGTGCGCGAGCCCCAAAGTCCAACAACTTGTGTCAAGATTCGCAGCTAAGGGGGTCGAAGCCGTTCGTTTTTAATTTCTTTCTTCTTCTACATACCACGTTTCCAGCGGTTGTTGGGTGGGCTGATGGATGGGATGGATGGGAACAGGGCTGACTCGCACCGCCTGAACGAATCGTGAAATGGATGGGTGATGATGGATGGTCCTTCGAGATCTGAGAGGATAATTACCTCAGCTCTTTTTTTGTCATGCATCCCCCTTCCCCCTTCCCCCTTTCCCTTTCCCTTGATCCCTACCGGATTGGGTCCGACATGCTGATGCAAGCCCGCTGTGAGAGTAAGTATTCAACCAGGGCAAGGCGAAGTCCGAGAAGATGTAGTGACTCGCAAGTGATCTCGTGCTCTGTAGTAATAGCTTCTTCTTCTGCTGTGCTGTAACTTGTACTGTACCCACCCGCGCGTCATGATGGGTGGGTTTCGTGTGTGATGCGAAAGTAACGCTCAAGCCTCGTGCTTTTCTATACCTTCCAGGCTCTTCACCGAGGTCGTCAAGCCACTGGCGGCAACAACAGCATCCGATTTGTCTCTCGAAAGGATTGCGTTCCAATAGAGCCGCATAACCCCTCCCCGTCTCTCGGAACAGGAAAGTACGGCCGAGAATACGGGTTGGCTGGGAGAGGGGGGGGGGGGTAGATGAACGAGGCTGGCTGGACTACAAGCACACTTTGGAGTCGTTGCGTGAATGCTGACCCATGGCAAAATATCAAAGATTGGATGATGACATGACGGAGAAAATCTCACACGTCAGGGGGGAGGGGAGGAGGAACCGCTCACCTACTATTAGTTCGTCGTCTTCTACGGGGGAGGGTCAAGATCGGGAGAAGAGGGAGGGGGGGGGGAATAAAAGACAAGCCGTGTGTGTATGTGCCCGACCTAGCCGTGTTTCCAAGATCGCACAAGCTGCACATCGCGAGTCGTTAAAATCTCCGTTCATATGCCAGATTCTATCTGTCAGGTGGTTTAGCGAGCTACATGGAGGCCAAAAAAAAGGTGCCCCACATGTGAAGTGGCGGGAGGTTCATTCTCTCAAGATGTGGGCCAGCAGCGGGACGCGACGGGACGCGAGGGGAAAAGGAGGAGGGGGGGGGGGGTATGTTCCTTCTTTTTTTCTCTCTCTCTCTCTTCGTTGCTGTTGGTTCTTCTAATTTTTGATTTGATTACAGCTGTCAAAAGACTGAAGTAGCATGACATGGTCATCTCATCAATAATCCTGGGAATGGTGGTACCGAGATCACAGAAAGGACCGAGCTATCCGGCCCAGGGCAAACCCGAAAAGTAGCTCGCATATGCCAGATGCGGCGCTGCTTGCTGTGTATGACTCAAAATCAGGCGTAACGGCTGATGGAGGAGGAGGAGGTGGTGGAGGAGGGCCATTAGGCAAAGGCAGTGCAGGGCAAAGGCGAGGTAAGGCAGGGCAAGTCAGGCAGGCTCCAGCAGCCCCTCCCGGGGAAAGCATATGTGAAACTTTAAGAGACGTCAGTCAGCTCCGCCTTATGAAGGCGCACGGACAGCAGGCGTATGGGTGAATTTAGACACTGGGTCCAGTAATAGTTTGGTAGAATAGTAGAGCCGAGCCGCCTATCACGACAAGGTTAACGGTCATCTTTCTGGCCAGGGGCCGGGGGGGGGCTTGGGTGACATATCGTATCTTTCCTCTATAGTGTGTGTGTGTGTGAGAGAGAGAGAGAGCCTTGTTGTAGTAATAGTAATAGTTACAGTAAAGTTACAAAGCAGAGGGAATTGGTTTTTGACTGGGGGGAGGGGGGGGTGGGACGCTTGCTGCCGCCCGCCGGGTCATCACTAATGGCCGCATAGCCCTCCTTTTGTCGTGTCTAGAAGCGTGAGTGTGTGTGCGCGTGTGTGTGGGTCGTTTTGTCTCTGAGAAAACAGGTACACAGATCGAAGATTACGGGGCACGAACCGTTCTCGTCCCGCAAGACCGAGATCCGCGACTATAACTCGTACGATATAACACCAGGGATTTTCAGGATGTGGTGAAGGCGGAAGATTTGGAGCGTCGAAACAACGTTTAGCTCTTCCCATAGCGAGATGACAAAAAGCCACCGAGCCGGATATGAGGATCTGCACTGCCCCGGGGTCTTTGGTCATCATCACACCCGACTTCAAAACAAGCCCACGCCCCCGGGAAAACCTTGGAAGAGGGAGGAGGCGATCGCTTTGATTGCGATTGATTTGCTCTTCTTTTCCAGCTTGGCACAATGTTGCCTCAACCAAGGAGGGCCGGCCTGCCTTCCAGACAAAGACCGCCACGCAGCCAGCTCGTCTACTGCTATGACCCATATTAGTATGTGCCAGCACAGGTTGGATAGTCTTTTGGTCAGTACTACTGCTGTACATGGCTCATGTAGTTTACCAAAGTAACTATGTACTGTACTGTATGTAGTTTTTCTCTCAGGTGACAAACGCATGATGTGGTAGGGTCCATCCTTGTTTGGTGCAGCATCGCATACTGCCGATAAGATAGATCCGACTATGATACCTTTTCGTGTTTGATCGTGAAGTCAAAAGGACCGTCGCGCAGCTTCCAAAGGGCTTTGCCAGTCATTCTCCCTCGCCTTGCCCTGACTGTGAAGCGGCTGCTGACATGACCCCCAACCGCTCAGTAAGAAACGACAATGACCTGCCAGTAAACTCGTCTCTTGCGTGATGACGGGTGTGGGCCCTCCTCTACTAAGATGACATGGCTTTTCTCTCTCTCTGGTTCTTTGGTCTACGCGCCCCTACAATCTTGTATACGACCCCACGGCGGGCGAGATGCAAGAAGGCTTAGTACTACTACTGTAGTAGTATACTGTGTAGTGCTTTGGCGTTCGGGATCAGATCTCATGCTTCCCCGCCTGGCCGATGTCTGGATGAGAGCCGACCCATCTCCGAAATGTCCATTCTAGGGCGACCAATCGCAGCGCGGGGGGAAGGGGGGGGGGGCAGCAGAAATCTATACTATGTACACATATTTCGGAGAAGGGCCCGATCTTGTCACGACTCAGGGAACTCCTTGATGGATCCGATCAGACAAGATACACTCAGGGTTCACCATCAAGTTTCATTTACGGTCATAGCAGTGGGCTGGGCTGGAACTGTGGGGTGGGGGGGGGTGGTGTTGTCAGTGCGATGTCACCCCAAGCTGAGAGCAACGCCCAGCAAGGCGGGCTCAATGAGACAGCCGTTTCATTTTGCCTTGTTTGTATCTTGGACTTTTAAGTACGCAATCGATCAGGCAGAACCCTTTTTTAATAAAAAAAATAATAATAAACCCCAGAACGAAAAGTGAAATATACTATCGCAAAAAGGGGTCAAATAATCCCGATGGTGCCTTTCTCTTGTGCTTCTGAACCGGCAGCCTTCCCCCCATAGTTTGGTAGAACTTAGATACGGACGAGACGCCCCAGAGGTTCTGCCGTCATAGGGCGGAATTAAAGGCTTTGCTTGGTGGTACAGGTGCGGAAGGTCCTGATGTTCAATCCGACGCAGAGAGGGAGAGGCATGTTTCTAAAACGCCTGCAGCTCCCGGTTGGTACCCGAGGGAGAGGAGAGAGACTGGAGATGGCGCCACGGGAGGAGGAATGGTCAGCTGCACAAACCATGGGGTCTTTCGAACACTGGCGTCATAGGGATCATCAGGGCGGCGAGGGCATTCTGGACCACAGCCACTTACTCCGTACCATCCTCATCGGAGGATACTCAGCTCCCCCCAGGCCGAGCTGAAGATGCCCTTGTCATGCCGTGTCCCATGTCACACTGGGCAGAGAGACCCGGAAGAAAAGCACTCTAGAGCCTCGGGAAGAAAGAGAGGGAGGGAGAGAAAGAAAAAGAAAAAAAGAGAAAAAAAAAACCTCGACAGGGAATAATGGAGAGGTTTCATATCTCAGAGTGGTCAAGGACTGAATGTCGCTTAGGATCTAGGAGGTTGGTGAGACGGCTGGAATATTGACATGTCGATTGCTGACGTATACAGTCCTGGAGGCATGTGGGAACAGACAAAATTGATCTGCGATGTGTAGAAAATAAATTATGCAACCATCACTGATTTTCTTTTTCGATTATTATTATTATTATTATTATTATTATTTTCAAGTAGTATCATTTCAACACAGCAAAAGGTTTAACTGGATCGAGTAGTTGTTTGGACATGGATGAGCCTCTTCAGGTTTAGCTATAAGGCCAATCTCTAGTGTAAATTCTGCGGTGCCCAGATTGTTTGTCCGATGCAACTCTATCTTCGCTCTCGTGCAACAACAGCAGTCCACGTTGGCATCATACTTAGGCAAGGTATTTTAATAGTTGTAACCCACACTTGAACTGGGCTTAAACTACTGGGCTGTCTCACCTGCAGTAAAATATTGTATTATCTGGCCACACCTCACCTTGCAGTTGGGCAGTTTTTGACGAGACTAGGGCCCAGGCGAGAGATGAGGCATGCATGGGCTGCTGATGATGCAGCTGCACTGTAGCTTGTGATGTGATGGGCTGCACTGCGCTGCTGCCCACCAGCGCAGCAGCCCAACCCGGGAGAACCCAACATACACACACACACACACCACCACCACCACTGTGGTCATCATTGGTAGAGAAGCAGCAAGGCTTCAACATACAAACTTGGGTCCATTTGTCATGCCACATAAATAGGTACTGCTGCATTGGAGCCCATTTTACTCATCTTCCTGTAAGCGCTCACTGTTCATGAGAGGATGGTTCCATCCGATATTCCTCGCCTGTCACACACCCCCTCGAAACTGAACCGCCCTTTTTTTTTTTTTTCTTTCCTTCCCCGCTGGCTCAGGACAAGAGAGATCAACCACTCCTGCATATAGACCACCCCACTCTTACGATGCGATCGAGATATCGTCAATACGATGCAGTAACCCACCCGTCATGTACTGACGCGTTTGTGTCGCGTCGCGCGAAAAAAAAAAAAAAAAAAGGAAAAAAAGAAAAGAAAAAGAAAGAAGAAGAAAGCAACGGGAAGAATAGCCAGGCTGAACTGGGAAGATCTTCTGCACGGATTTGCGCTTCTCGTTTCCCAAAACGTCGATCCAACCCACGGCGAATATGCATCGAAGGGCCATACGCGTGCGGCTGGTCCCGATCCTCCAGCCAGGGGGCGTCGACTCATTGCCATGTACGGAGCGATGCGGTACGGGATGGTGTTGTACAGATGGCTAGGTGCAGAGAACTAATCATCCCACTGCAGATGGGCCAAGGCAGAGAGAGAGCCTTGTTTCTTTTTTCTTATTTCTTTATTTTTATTTTTATTCTATTGTATTTTATTGATGCGCTGTTACGGCGCGGCTTACAACCCTTGACCTTTTTTTTCTTCGTTTTTTTTTTGGGTGCATGTGTTGCGCAGAAGCCTATCACGATAGGGAGGGACGAGCCCAACACTGCGCGCGGCAAACTCAAAACAAGATCCCACCCGTACCATACTCTGATACAATGTGCGGTGGTCATTATTTACGAAGAAAAGAAGAAAAAGAAGAAAAAAAGGGGACCAGATCTGACCTTGCTTGGCCCGGCGTCATCTCCAGCCTGGCGCCATACTGTTTCTCTCTTTCCCCTTTTTTTTCTTTCTCTCTCCTGTATGGGACAGCCCGAGTTCATCCATCACACGCACACACAACCTGCCTTCCTGTTTGTCTGGGAGCTCTTCTTTTTGTTTCTATACAGCCCCATCACTGCTCCTGTCAGCGTGGCGTCCAGCGGACCGTTGGCTCCTCCTCAGACGGAGGACACGTCAAGGAGGGCCATAGGGTCATTCCTCCCTCACCAAGAGGCTCACCCACGAGCCAGCACACCTGAATCAGGGTGTTGCCCCTTTTTTTTCTTGTTTTTTTTTCCCCTCTTCTTTCTTTCCCCATCATCACGAGAAAGACGAAAAGAGAGGCAGAGGATAGATACGGTAATACATACCTCATAGTACATACTGCTGAACCCCTGGGACCACTTTCAAGGTCTCAGGTCCCGCAAGAAGGAGGCTGGATGGGTGGATGGATGGCCACGCCCAAAACCTGTCTTGCTCGTCATAAGCCCACTCACTGACCAACCTGGCAAAACAAGTCACAGAAGTCCACACCACGACTTATGTACATACGACACAATATTGTACCATGATACTAGATGGACCATGATAAACCATCAGGTAGTAGTGGTACCCAGGAAGAGCTGGCTGGCACAGCGCCAACCCATTCAGTTCTCTTTCTCTCTCTCTTGTCATCCACCCCCCCCCCCTTCTCTCTCTCCTCTCCTTCGCCTCAACAACCACCACCACCACTTACTTCTATCTCCCCCCCCCCACCTCACCGGCTCACCCCCCTGCCAATCTGTCCTCGTCACCGTGTCCCTAGCGTAGTGCAGGGTTCTTACGTTTTTCTGCGCCTCCCAGATCGCCCCGGTTTTCCATGCTACAGTACATCGACATATTCGCATGGAAGTGCAGGGACCAGGGATTCTCTGAATATCGCGGTGAGGCGCCTGGTGGTCCCCCTGCTGTGTCCGCGACCCACCTGTACGAAGTAGCAGGTACCTGGCACACCCCAGCACCCGCGCCTGCAGGGAACCTTTCCGCCCGCCTCTTGCCTTGGGCGCTCATCACCCTACCATACATGGTTAAAAGGTACTATGCAATGGTACATCGGTACCCAAGTGACTGCGGTTGCCCTGCGTGCCTTGTGCCTGCGCCTGTGCCTGTGCCTGTGCCGGTGGGCTACCCATGGTACACCTCAAGTACCTTTCTCAAGTTGTACTTTGTCTCTTTCTTTTTCTTTTTCCCCTTCCCAATCGCTTGTTCCCCTCCACCCCCCCTCCCCCCCAGACCCAAGCCCAAGAAAACCCGCGGCCCTGCCACTCGGATTGGGGACACACACACACACACACACACACGCACGCACACACACCTACCCTCTTGCTTGTCACTGGATGGCCTTGCGCTATGCGCCATGTACATAGTAATGCCCTGGGGCCCAAAGTTCAGGCAGATCGCACACCTTCTTTCGAGTCTATCAAGCTCTGCCCTTGTCTTTTTGTTTTAAATCTTGCCCGTGTACCCTACCGTCGGCAAACTTTATCTCATACATACCCTTCCCCCCCCTCCTCCTCCTACTCCTCCTACTCTACTCTACTCTACTCTACTCCTCCTCCTCCCGCCAGCCCAGCTTGAATGGTAGTTTATTAGTACTTGACGTCTTCCCTGATTCTCACCTGTGACAGAGCTTGGACTCTTTTTTTCTTTTCTTCTTTCTTTCTCATCTCTCCTCTTTCAGCCCTATACTACTACTTACTACCTGACCTACCTGGCTTCCCTCCCTCCTACCGAGCAGACCAAACGATAACAACCTTACGTGGACTCGTCAAACCTTTGGGTAGAAAGAAAGAGAGATCAAGAAGAACAAGAAGAGCTGCGCTTGCCGGTTACCTGGTAGAGGAGGCCAGCCAGTCCACGACACCTCAGCTTTTGTGGTCTTCCCAGGGCGGATACGCGCTGTGGCCGCCGCCTGCACTGCTGAGACCTCCGGGAATATCGCGACGCGCACATCCGCATCCGAACCCCATCCTAACCCACAACACTTTTCTGTGGACGGTTTTTTTTTTTCGACTGCACAGCGATTTTTCAGCCGTACAAGCATCACTACGCCCCACAGCAACAAGGCGGTTCCTCTTGTTGAGACTTGGTTCGGCAGCAAGATTTCTGAAGAGCTGAGAAAAAGAAAAGAGAGTCACGACTGATTCCCAAGTGGACTTCGTGCACTCCGGGTCCTGTCAGGTAGGCACTAGATTCCTTTCGCCTTCCTTGACATCACCCACTTCCTCGATTTTTTGGTTCTTGTTTTTGTTTTTGTTTTGTCAATACTGCGAAGACAAGAAATTCCGGCGCGCACAGCACACAAACACACACAAACAGGTCGACCTTGCAAAGACGTCTCGTCTCGATTGGGTTTCAACTACCAAATCTCCGAGTCGTTGCGAATCGACCTCTTGGCACGTCTCGTCCCAGCACCACCTAGCACTTTTGTCCATCACCACCCGATTACCTCTCTCTCTCTCTCTCCCCCCGAAGAAGAGGGAGGGAAAGAAACACACACACATATATATACATATATATATATCTGGGATCAGGCAGTTTTGACGCTCTCAGACCAGCAGTTCCCTTTTTTTGACCACGACTCCTTGAATTACAATCTTTTACGGCAACTACCTCAAAAATCATTGCAAGCTTTCGAGAGACCTGCAAGAAAGAAAAAAAAGAATAAAAGAAAGCAAGGACAAACAAAGAAAACAAAAAAAAACAAAAAAGGAGAGAAGAAAAAAAACCACCAAGGACGGTGTGCCATCAGATGAATTAAACTGAGCACTCTCGCCTGAGCACTGGGGGTCTTGACTCAAGTGACTTGATCCTGTGCCGTTATGGAAGTAGGCAACTCCGCTGCCAGGCAAAGGTGTGTGTGTTTATAAATTCACAGCAGATACGGCGACACAAGTCTCCTCTCTCTCTCTCTCTCTCTCTTTCCCTCCCCCCCCCCCTCTCTCTCTCTTCTCTCGACTCTGTTATCATGATCACAGGCAATGATTCTTCATCTCCACTCTGTAGGCCATACTGACCAGTGCAACTTCACACTCCCAAAAGAGATTCTAGGCCTATATCCCACGTGGAGGGACCGACCATGGCGACGGCGACATTAATGAACCCTATGCCTCATTATCAACCTCACCACCCTCCCTACTCTTCCAACTATTCCCACCACTCCCCGGCGGGTCCCAGCGGCACGGCCATCATGTCACCCGTCGAGTCTCGGAGGATGGACGACCACGAACCTCTGCGACAGTCGCTACCGTCAATACAGGAAGTGATAGGCGTAAAGCCACCGACGCCAGCAGGCTATCCGTCTTCAATTGCCACATCAGTCTCGGCAGCGCCGAGCCTGCCGTCTCCTTTTGCTGCAGCAGCCGCCGCCGCCGCCGCCTCCGGCCCCGTCCGTGGCTATGCAGCAGAGCTCTCCTCGCCTCAGGACAGACACCCTTCGCCGAGATCGTTACACAACCCGACATCGTTCCCCACGAGGGGTGGCGAGCCCATGCCGCCCTTTCCTGACCCCAGCCGGGCGCCTCCGCTCCACGCACGGCCGCCGCCGCCGCCGCCAGTCAACACATACCACCTGGGAGCACGGCCATCGCCGCCGCCGCTGAGGACGGACGCGCAACACATGGCAGAGCGTCATGCCGAGGCGCACAGGTCGGCCGGCTATCCTCATTCTGCCATCTCGGACCCAGCAGGCATGGCCTATCCGCCACAACCATCACAACTGCCGCCAGGGCAGCTGCCCCTCTCGGCACACCCCATGTCGCCGCGGTATCCTCCTGGTCCTTCGCTGCCCTCGCCCTATGACGCATCACGAGCCTCGATGCATGAGGAGGCGGACTACGGCAGGAGATCAGCGGAGAAGTATGAGCAGACGCTCAACAGGCATTTCGAGGCGTGGCAATACCAAGAAGCACTAGCCAAGGTACGCACCCTCTTTTTGCTTTGTGTCGGGTGAATGTGCCAAAACAAAAAGAGAAAAAAAAGGAAAGAAAAAAAAAAAACTGACATGAAAAGCAGATTGCGTCTGGCTCGCGAACGATTTTCAACTTTGCAGATGCCTACGGCCGATGTGCTGCCGAGGAGCAAGGACCAGCGTCTCACATTCCCACGCGGATACCGTCAGAGCGGGAAGTCACCGACATGATCAACATGGCCGAATGGATGAGAGGGATGCTGGACCAGCTGCGGACCATGGTCCAGCACAGCACCATCATCAACGACCGGGCTCGAGAAGCCAGCCGTGGCAAGGCGCCTTATGAAGATGACGATGTCATGATGTACGGCAGTGATGGGATAAAATCCCCGTACGAGATGTCGAGTGTGAAAAAGCGACGAGGTGTAAGTGAGCACTGCGAGCCACTACCGGAATGCTTTTTCCACTCTCAACAAAAATGACTGACATTAATATTTGGGTGAACCAGCGCGCGGCTCCTCCTGGCCGGTGCCACAGCTGCAATAGAATCGACACACCCGAGTGGCGGCGTGGTCCAGACGGGGCACGCACGCTCTGCAATGCCTGCGGCCTCCACTACGCCAAACTCGAGAGGAAGAAGCAGATCGATGCCAAGAATGTTCGTGCCAGGCCCTCGGTAGAGAGGAACTAAATCGCTAGGGCGCAAAAATGCGCCGCTCCATCAGAAGAAAAAAAAGAAGAAAAGAAAAAAACCCCCCCGGACGCGGACAGGGGGGGTTCCCTTTCGTCCAAGGCCAAGAAAGACTGTCCTTTGCACGCCATCCACCAGTTTGATAACAACAGCAACAAATATCATGCTCCCTCATCTTTTGAGACATCGGGAGTCGATCCAGACACGAAGATATCCATCCCTATTTAACGACCGAGTTTTGTTTTTTGGTTTTTTTTTTGCCCCTTGGTTTTTTTTCTTCTTCCCAAATATGTTTCATTGCCGAATGTTTCCTTCTATACCCATGTCTGTCAGGTCGGGTCCTTCCCCCCCTCCCCTCTTCTTTTCTTGTTTTTTTAATTTCCTTAATCTTATTCTTATTTTTATTTTTCTTCCTGGGTGGGGTTTGCAATGTCCAAGCGAATACATTTCACAACCTCGAGGACCCTGTATATACACAACACCATCATCATCATCATCATCATCATTGGCTTTCGGCGAGGCGGGGGAGTTGAAAGCATTATATTGTCATGGCCTGGTGGGGACGGATGGGAAGATGTGGTGGACAACCGGAATTCCTCTCTCTCTCTCACACACAAAACTGGCATCATGCTGGGCGTCGGTGTCCTGCTTCATTATCATATCCTGATCTTTTCAAGAGACGGAAATGAGCTTGCTCATTATTTTCTCACAAGACTATTTTTGTTCAGCACAACATCATCATCCTCCCTTTTTAGAAGCGATATAAATAGCAGCCCAAGGCGACTTGATACTTTCTATGGGAAAGCGGCCGAAAAGAAGAAAAGAAAAAAAGAGAAGAGACCTGTGGTTTATCATCATCATTGAATCAATCAATCAATCAATCATCCATCAAAAGGAGCTATTGCAAGAAACAACCAAAAAATAAGAAATAAGTCTATATGATCTGGCCAGCCTACGTTGTTGGTTCCTCATCAATGTCTTGTCCCGAACCATGACTAAGTCATCTAAGTACTTTTGAGTACTATCCTAGACTTGTATTGTAACACGGCGCCGGCGTTTCTTGTGAAAGTCATCTCCGACTGGCTCCGAAACGAGAGAAAGAATTGCGTGAGAGGTAGGATGGGATAAGGAGGTTACAGGGATGACGAGCCTCGTCGAGAAAAAGACCCAATGCCTCACAAAAACCAAGAGAGAAGAAGGTAAGGAGAAACCACCACCACCACCACCACCACCACCGCCACGACGAGCAGCTGACGTCGTTCCCGTTCGGCGGCGAACCAACAAGGAGGAGGATGAAGAACGACGGAGAAGCCTTTTAGCCCCCGGAGCTAAGAAACTTCGTCTGAGCTTATCAATCTAACATGCCTAACTTACAGAGCCAACGGTCGAGGAGGGGTGGGGGGGGGACCGGACCCCATGCCTCGCTAGGGCAGAAGGCTGGGACAGGGCAAACCCAGGCACACAAGGGCCGGGCCCGAAAACAAAAAAAAAAAAAAAAAAAAAAGAGCTACTCACTCATTACTGTCCTCTTTTTTGTGTACTTGGGTACTTGAACTTACTTGTGGTGATAGGATCTCAAGGGGGTGCCGGGTGAGCCGGCTTGAAACCGGGAAAGATTGGGACGAAGGGGGAGAAAGGAAAGTATTCCTGTGTGGATTTTTTTTTTCTTCTTTTTCCTTTTTCAAAGAAATAAAACAAAAAATAAATATATTAAAAAATATTAAAAAAAATAAAAATAAAAGCTATTACTAGTGGTGCGGGTGTATGGTGATCGTGTTTTCTAGAAGTGGATGGATGATCTTCTGGTTGCAGATCTTCGGAAACAGGAAACATACAATCAATACTCACTCAACCTAAAGAAAACAGGAGAGAAGAAGAAAAAAAGAAAAAAAAAGGCACGCTGAGTAAAGTTTCAATCTGCCCTTGGGCATCTATCAGCTTACATAGTGTACCGTACTAAGTACTTATGACAATAGGATCATCCACGAGAATGGGGTAATATGAGATCGACGGACGGAGAGATCGATTGAATTACTTCCAACTGTACGTCATTATTGGGGGGGGGGGGAGTATACAGACAGTGAATTTTTCTAGGCAACATCTGGAGAAAAGAGAGAGAGAGAGAGAGAGAACCAATCTCCACCCTCCAAGTTTCCGTTCGTGTTCATGTGATCGTCTCTGGAAGCACCATGACACGCACCTACTGTGACGGTGCGAGCCATGCATGACGTGGACCCTGCCCTATCGTTAGCCGCCTCCAGCCGCTCTTGTGTGGAAAGAAAGGGGGGGTGTGCTGTACAACCCTCCTCTCCCTCTCTTTCTCTCTCTCTCTCTCTCTCTCTCTTCCCCACCTCTCCAGAAAACGAGAACATTAGTTGCCATGTCAAAAAGACAGATCACAAATTACAGAAGAAAAAAAAGGAATAAGAAGAAAAAAACCAAAGCCTCAACGATTCTACAATCTAGCAAACCAGCCAAGATACCAACCAGGCACCTGGTGGCATGACAGGTGGAGCACAAAAAAAGAGAGAGAGAGAGAGGAAAGGCTTCCCGTCCCGATCGATGCATCTACAAACTAAAGGGGGGAGGGGGGAAAGGGCCCTCGGGCCCTGTCAATAGTCCGGGTGCGCACACACACAGAATCCATCATCTGTGCACGTACGACTCTGTCTCTCTCTCTCTCTCTCTCTCTTTCACACACACACACACACTCACTCTCACGGATATGACAGAAATCTGACATGGGCCTTGCTTTCTTTTCCTGGTACCATGGTACTATGTACTGTACTGGCGGGGCGGGACCTAGATCTACCCAATGGTGCTGAGGATCCCACCCCGCACCCTTGATCGAGGGCCTAGCGGCACGCCGATGTTACAGGATAGAGTTCGCGTGGGCTTGCCGTATGGTGTTGGTGTTGGTGTAGTAGGGAGGAAAGGGGGGGGGGGGTGGAAAGAGAGAGAATGGCTGTGACGGTGGCGGAAATTGAGCTGCTGGTTGTGTGTTACTGGGAGTAAAGTAGTGAGATTCCTTCCTGGCTTGGGCCATGACCGCGGAACCATGAACAAAACGACAGGCACGAGAATACATCATCAAGTACAATGATCCAGGGGAGGGGAGGGGAGGGGCCTAAGGGTCCACGGCATTGATGCCCAGTCAACAGGGACCATGGTACTTTATCTGTACATAAGAATCTATCACAATGGCCAAGGGGAATTAAACAAAAAAAAGAGTAGGTTAATTCTCGGCAACTCTAGCCGCGAGTCATGAGACAATCTAATCGGGGAAAACAAATAAAAACAAGGCTTGCCATGTGCAGTGCATGGTATATTGGTCAAGAATGTACCGTCCGATCTCTCGACGGGGACCCCCTTCTCCTTTCCCGTATCCACATGACCGATCCAATCTCGTCTCGCTGGAGAAAGAGAAGGAAGACCAGGGCCATCTGTGTGTGTGTGTTTGTGAGAGAGAGGTGGAACCAACGCACCTCAGGTATCGACAGGACAACACATCAGAAAGTCTATCTTGCAGGGTGGTGGTATTTTGATCACGCGCTCTAGCAAGGGGGGGTTGGGGGCGAGTCATTGCTGCTCCTCTTCATGGGGCTGAGGAGAGTCTGTCTGGTCTGCCTGCCTCTTTGGCCCTTGAATGAAGGGAAAGAAAGAAAAAAAGGCAGCTGGGCTGTAGTTTCTATACAGTACTATGTAGTGCTATGCTGCAGATATTCTTTTTACATGTTTTACCCCAGATCAGAAAAATAGCGGCAGAGCCTAAGAGAGTAAAGTAGCAGGTGAAACCCGCTCGGTCCAGATGTCGGTCCCGATCTCAGGTTGGCTTTCAAATGACAAGTCAACATTACAATCCATCCTAAAGAAACCCCCGGTGCCTTGAGGAAATAAAAGGAAAAATACAAAATTTTCCTTGCTTACTTATCTATGGCGGTGGAATACTGCTATAGTATGTACATGGCTCAAACTCGACCAGAAATTATACACTTACATCTTCCGACGTTGCGCAGCAGTGGTTCGCATGGGACACGATCTCTCTCTCTCTCTCTCGCAGGGGGCGACCAGCACCCTCTGGATAGGTGCTTTGAGTACAACACGGAGAACAAGGTAAATAGACATCACTCATGAATATGCTGGCTATCAGGTAACACTTGTACTTTGTACACTCATTTATTCATCATTCATCCATCCATCCATCCCCCAGTCGGGATGTACCTGTCGTGCCACCTGACCTGTCAGGTCTATTGTCCCGCTCTCTCTTATTGCCCACAGGTATCATGTACATGCATATGCTCCTCTGGCCGCTGAGGCAAAGGATTTCAATGGTGAAATTTTTTTTTTTTAATCTTTCAAGAGGATGGCGATTGCGAGGTGAAGAAGTAGCTACCATGATAATGATGGTATCTATTCATCCCACTCACGGTCAAGAACCCTGAGCTGACATTTCTGTACTTCAAAGACCCCCTTCCACTGGAATTCATGTCTGTCTCGAGTTACCAGTCAGTCATCCTTTTGTGTGTCAAGTGACAACGCCATCAGTAAACTCTCCCCGCCCAATCGGAGATGATGTCAGCTGTGCCATCAGACGTGGTGGCAATATGTGTGCGCGACGTGATCGGGTGAGATGGGGGAAGGGAGGGTCCTCTCTGCCGGCGCACGAGATGTCAAAGCATTACCTACACTACAGCCGAGGTCCTCATACTACTACCCCTACTACACGACATCCGATGGATGTGATAGAAGCAAGCAGGGGAAAGGAAGAAAATGTGTGTGTGGGAGAGAAAGAGAGGGAAGGAGAAGGGAAAGGGAGAGGGGGGCGGAGCGAATTCCGCTCCCGCCCCCGATCTCAACAGCACTGTTGCACTTCGCTGCTGCAGGCTGCCTTCCGGGATCTGGAACCATCATCAATCAGCTCAACCCCCGGCCGTCCTACCAAGGCATCATCGTGTCGTGTGATTGCTTGCTGTATGTCTGAGAGAAAGGAGACCCGACGGCCTTCTGCCCGGTGAGCCCGGACCTAGAACTTAGACCTAGACCTGAATCTTTTGGCTGGATCTGTGAGCGGAAGAACATTTTGTATCATCTTCATCTTGTCTTTCTCGGGGGAGGTTTTTTTTCTTCTTTTTTTTCCTTCCCTTAAATTTTCTTCTACTTCTCTGTTATGACTAGCCAGAGTAGACATGCCAAAAGGGAAAGTGGCTCTTGAAGGAAACCCCCCCCCCCCCCGGGCAGACTGCCGCGCGCTGTCTCTGCCTCTCACAAGCCCACGTTTCGTGAGCGCCACGCCAACGAACAACGACAACATCCACAGACTGGCAAACAATGAGCCCCTTGTAACAGGTCACGCCATGAATTATAACTCCTTATCCTCACCCTCCCCCTCCCCCCCCCACCTCCTTCGTAGGTCCAACCAACAAGCCCATACCCAGTTCCGGTTCAGTTCGCCGAGGGCGCCGATGGGATCAGCGCAGGATAATTCTTTACGTATTGCGGGCTGTTGCGGCTGAGGCCGCAGGACTTTCCACGGCGGGCGGTCTTACCCGGGAGAGAATCTCTTTTTAACATTTACATACGACACGTCATTATGACTTGTGTTTCTCCCCTCTTCTCCCCCCCCCCCTAAGCAAAATCCGCCTTCACAGCAAGGATGTAGTTCATTGCAAAGCAAGCATGAGAAGAGGTCGGATAGGAAGAAGAAACACGGCGCGCGCACCCTCTTGTTTTCCATTCCCTTCCCTTCCCTTCTTTTCTTTCTTCCCCCTTCCTATGACCATGTACAACCTCAACCAAAAAGGAGGGCTTGAGGCCAGCCAGCAAGCCAGAACTTCAGAGTCCATCACCCGAGCAGGATCCCCCTTGCTTGTGACTGGAGACTGCCGAGAAACAAGACAAGAATGGAAGAACCACGGGTCTTGAAGGATCCGTGGGGTGGCTGGAATGGGCTGGAGTGTTTTGATCCTTGCGTATAAGAGAAATAAAGAGTAAAGAAAAGGTTTCGCGACGATTTTATTTATTTTTTATTTTATTTTACTTTTGTGGGGGAAAAGAGGCTTCTCCTGTCTAACAAGAACAACCCCCCTCGGACGGCTGCACAATACATCTCTCGCGCTCTCGAGGGAGATATATGTTCAATGTGTCTGATCTGCATGAACACCCTGTGCTGGACGTGTTTGCCAGCAACAGCAGAGGGTTCAGGCAGAGAGGGGGGGGGGATGCAAATAGACACGAGCTGGCAGGGCGCCTACCTACCTGCGTAGCGCTCGTCAGTTGGTCACCTGCAGACCAAAAAACCAAAGATGCGTGCTGAGACTAGGGTCTTGGGGGAGGCGTTGTCGTAGATCTAGGACAATGTCCAGGTGGCCGGGCTGGCCATATTATCCGCCAAGGGGAAGAAGAAGAAAAAAAAAGGAAGGCAGGAGAGAGAGAGAATAGAGACGTGGCCGTTCATGAGTCTCTAGAGCTGAGCCTTCCCTTTCATTGTTTCCCTCCCGTTTGTTCACTTGGTCGGCGATCTTGGAACAGGACACCAAGGCACATTATACAAGGGCTGGAAGACGAGGCGCAAGCCTACTGCTTCTGTCTTGAGCAGCCGAGGAAACACGCGGGATGCTCAAAAAAATTTTGTTTCGAAAAATCAATCAAAGCCAGCCTCGGCCAGATCTTATTAGGTCTATGTAATAAGTCGATCCGAACTCTTTTTCCTTTTTCTTTCTAAGACTGATCGCACGATGATGGCTTATGAGATATGATACTCCTCGAGATTCTGTCTTATTTTCCTTCCGCAAACACCCCCCCCCCTCTTGGTGATGTTTAGCGTGGTTCGCCATGTCGCGCCCACTTAGGCCGGCTGCTGTACAATCCCAGAGGGGTGGAACATATAACAACATGAAGTGTATACAGAAAAAAATAAGTACATACGTGGGCGAGTGGCGGCGCATCATCGCACAGACACAACAAGGTGAGTGTTCAGGGGGGGAGGGAGGGAATCAGAGACCTTGGAAAAAATTGCAGCTAGGCGTTGTCTCCCACAGGAAATGAGATCTCGTTATGCATCGAATTGGATCGGGGCTTCCGGGGGGGGTTTTTTTTTTTTTGGGCGGTGGGCCCGGGCCCCGGCTTGTCTATCTCTCTTTAGGTCCTTCTCATCATCAGATGGTAGTACGGCAGGGGATATCGAGAAGGAAAGGGGGAGATGGCGTTCTCTGGTATGATTCAGAATCATCTTCGGAGGGAAGGTAAGTTAATATCTGACCAAAAAAAAATTAATAAAAAAGATGAAACACCATCTCACAGGTCAGCAGCGAGAGAGGAGGAAAGAAAGAAAAAGAAAAAAAGAGAATCAGCAGGCCAGGCACATAGTTAGTTGTGCTGGTCAGAGGCGGTTTCTTGCAGCATCACCACAACTGTCTATTCCGAAGAACTCGTGGCAATGTAGAGTGACAGTGAAAAAGAAATGAAGATACCGTCCAAAATCCCGCGCTTTTCAATGTACTCAATCGGGTCCTTTTTTCTTTCTTTCTTTCTTTCTTTCTTTCTTTCTTTTTTTTCTTCTCCCTTGGTCCCACAGTAGGAGAAAAGTCGCTACTTCTTATGAAAAGTACATCATCTATCTCCTCCCTCTTTCATGGCGGTTTGACTACTTAGGGTTGTGGTCCTCGTCCTCTGCCGGTCATCTAACGCATGGCCCCCTCGCTAAGAACTGCCCTTTGGCCCCCCCGTAAGCTGGCCCCCCGATGGAGGAGAGAAGAGGGAGGGGGCAGGCAGGGGGGGAAACAAACCAAAAAGAAAATATGACAGATCACCTACATACTCGGGATTTGCTTGCCCCGCCCGCACTGCCATCGACTCTAGCTGTAACGGCCGCCGCCTCTTCCCTCCTCCCTGAATTCAAAGGCAAGGAAGTCAATTTTTTGTCTCTTTCTGCGAGGGAAGTAGTGGAGCAGCAGCAGCAGCAGCAGGAGGAGGAAGAGGTTTCTTCGCCCCCCCCCCTCCTTTCTCTCTCTTCCTTCTTCTTCTTTTTTGTTTTGTTTTACTTTGTGTCGACGTCTCTCTCCTGCATCCGTGGGCCCTGCGTAAAAGGTGTCAGCTCACCATAGCTTGTTTGGGTGATCAAAACAAAGGCCATTCGTATCAAGACCAATAGCATGACGAAGCGAGGGGGTGTTGGGTTTCTTTTTCCCCTCCTCCAATAGGCGGCCGTTTTTCCTTCTTTTTTCCTTTTTTTTTTCTTTTCTTTTCCTTCTTGTTTGGTTAGAGAATTCTCGTTTGGACCCAAGCCCCCTCCTCAGGACGGCATACACTTCGGCAATGTCGGGTGTGCCTCCCTCCACATGGCCCGGCTATGTCAGGGCTTACCAAGGCAATTTTGTCTCAAAAAAGGGCCCTGTTATGGATTTTAATGTCTCACACCGCTCAGGTGGTTGCCCTTTTGGAGGAGGGGGGTTTTGTAGGAGGTACTATGGTACATAGTATGTACGAAGAGAGGAGGAGGGGGACTTGACGTCAGTACTTTCAGTTTTCCATGTCCTCCGGAGATGAGTTGTCAGGGCGCTTAAGAATCGGCGAACAAGTTATGTGAGTGACTGATGATCATAGTAGAGATTTTATTTATTTATTTATTTATTTATTTATTTATTTATTTATTTATTTATTTATTTATTTATTTATTTATTTATAT
>JACWQW010000019.1:360851-382849 GCA_014849355.1 Cryphonectria radicalis
GCCTTCCCCCCCCTCGCAGCGGGGGGGGGGGGGGGGGGGGTCTTTGGGGGTGTTGGCGGGTTTATGACCAACAAAACAAAAAAAACAAAAAAAAACCCCCAAAAACCCCCCCCCCCCCCCAAAAAAAGCGGGCATCCACCCATATATCCCGCCCGCCCGCACTCCAGAGGTCCGCAACCCGGTTTGTACTTAGAACACAGCAAAAAGGCTGGACGGTAGCCAAGCAGCCCCCCACCCCCGGAGGAGGAGGAGGAGGAGGAGGAGGAGGAGGAGGAAATCTGGGCCAGGCTCGGCTGGGCATGGCCTGGACGTCACCACGTGCCAGCTTTTGGGACGCACGGGTCCGTCGAACACCGCCGCGCCGTCCACACCCCCCTCTGAGCGCCACGGGGGGGTAACGGCGCTAGAAGTTGGACACCGGAGGAAGGGGGGAGGGAAGAGAAGAACAGGAGAATGAAAGTATAATTTTTGTCTCCCCATCATCTCGCGCGCGCGTACACACACACGAGACATAATGCGTTGTCAAAAGGCAGGGATGATGGTCCACCTTGAATCGAGACCTCTCTCTCTCTCTCTCTCTCTCTCTCTCTCTCTGGGAATCGAAACGGCCAGAACCAGGACGAGAGGGAGAGAGAGAGAGAGAGAGATCTCGACCCAGCTTCCCCCCCCCCCTTCCGTATCTCTCCGAAATCGACCAAGTGTAGTCGTCGTTGTCTGATGTCGTTTCCGCATCTTGCCGTCATGGAGTGATCATGTTCGAAGCGTGCTTGCATCACCCACGGCAATTTCCGAATTTCTCAGGGTTCAATGCTTGTTTGTATGTACCTCTCTCTCTCTCTCTCTCTCTCTCTCTCTCTCTGTGGGTGTGTGTGTTGTAGTCACGACACCTGCGTCAGGAAAGAAGAAGGGGAGGCGCAAAGAGGGGTTCCGACACGGACACGCGTTGAATGCCCATTGTCTTGGTCTAGAAGGGATCAGGTACAGGGCAGTACCTAGTTGAGTAAATTAGCGTGTTGAAAGTCCTCTCAAGTCACCGCCTGAAAAAGATACATCTGCACGACCCTCCCCAGCGCGGGAAAGGGGGGGGGGGAAGAAAAGAATGAAGAAACCAGCGCCATGCACCGGAGGTGACTTCCACACGTGGAAAACCCGCGCCAGCCGTGTTTTAAACAAAATAAAACGCGAGCTTGTATCCTTTTTTTTTCTTTTCCCTCTCTTCTTCTTTCTCTTGGACGATTGGATAGAGGTTATCAAAGAGGGGGGGGGGGTTGTGTGATTTACAGGCTGGGGCCACGCCACCCGGCACTCGTTCGTGCGGCACCCGCTCTTGCATACAAACATAGGGAGGGGGATGGTTCCCCCTTCTGATTGGCCTGGGCAATGATGGTATTGGGTCTACCCTTGTTTCTGTTTTATTTTTAATGTGCATCTGTTGGATATCACGAGACTGACGATGCAAGCGGGCACTTTCCTCAGGCTACAAAAGACATACAGTATATAGTTGGAAAGAAGAAGAAGAAGAAAAGAAAGGATAGCGGGAAGGGAAGACAGGAGAGAAGATTTTACCCGCTTTCGGCATGCGGGAAACATTGGCGTGCTGGAACACATGGAGCAGAAGCAACTTCGGGTTCGCTTCCACTTACTCAAGCCCCGAACGCCCCGCACATTCCTTGTTTGTGTCCCTTTTGCCGTTGGTCCCGGTTCAGGGTTCAGGATGAGGAGGCCAGACAGGCTCTCGTGTCTCTCTTTTTCTCTCTCCCTCCCGCGGCAGCGCGATGAGGAAAGAAGGGGCAAGACATTTTGGTAGAACCCCACCCAGCTGGTGTTGAGCAAAGAAGAAAAAGAAAAAAAAAAGAAGATAGGAAAAAGGGCGTGGCTGACCTGACCTAGGGGGGCCGCGTGTCAGCAGGCAAGCGCCCCGCACACAGAACTGTCTTTCTCCCAAATTTGAGGGGTTCCGAGAGGAGAGAAAGAGATAGAGGAGAGAGAGAGGGGGGAGGGGGGATACAGACTTTCCGGAAACACTTTGACAGTGGCCGGCGGAGCGAGGCATTCTAGAAGGCTTGCCGAGATGGCTGACGTCCAGGGACATCGTTGTCAAGAATAAGGTCAAAGGTGAAGGGGGGGGCTTCCTGAATCCCAGGCAACAGAATACTATTCCTCTCCCTTGAGCTCGAGGCTTTAGCGCCTACCCCCCCCTCTTTTTTTGATTATTATACCGGTATCCCCAGTACAAGTAGTAGCCCGCCATCTAAAGCTCGTGCTCGCATTCGCATCAAGAAACGCCGGCGTATTGGGTACTAATGACATTAGCAGCAGAGGAAACGAGAAGACATAGCTGAAGGAGAACGATCTACAGCAAGGCACATCCACATCCCATCACACAGCCCAATGCAATGTACAGTACTGTTCTCCCACAATTGACCCGCCCTCGCGTCAGGTTGCCCTGCCCGGAAAGAAAACAAAGATCGCCGCCGGACCCGCGGAATGGGGGGGACCCTGTTTATCCTCCCCACTCTCTCTCCCTCTCTATCTTACCAGTGCAAGGTCGAAGGCTCACCGGTGTGGGAATACCCTCAGATCGGTGCTGACTGACTGACGGGTGTGTGGTGCGAGTGTACCCCGGCTCAGCTTGTCGGGCACCGAGCTGGATACCAGAAAGGGACAAGAGTCGTTGTTGAGGCGAGTCATTGCTTCTTCTTCTGTTTTTTCTCCCTTTTGCCATGAGAGAGATCTCACCCTCCATTCTGTGCTCAGGTCTTGAATACGACAAAAGGGGGGTTGCCACTAAGGGCGGGCAAGTGTGTGTGTGTGTGTGTCTGCTTGAGGAAAGACGGCCGGAGAGATAGTGTTTGACGAGGCCACACACACACACACGCACACACAGTGACATAGTGAGTACATACATCATAGTACTGTAGTGTGTGCGTGGTGGCCTTGTACTGTACTGGATACGTACACCCACTGAATTATCCAAAGGAGCCGCGGCACTGCGTCTTGGACCCAATCATTTGGGCTCTGACTAGCACCGCACCGCCGGTGCCGTTCCCAGCGGGCAAAGGTGGACACACTAGGCTCATGCATGCCTGATCTGATCTCACCTCATCTCCATCCAATCTCGATAGATCTCAGATGTTTTGTGGGTGTGTGTGGGTGTGTGTATGTGTGTGTGTTTGTGTGTTGAAGCCCGAGTGAGTCTATGAAAGACACAAACTCTCCACCCCCTTCTTTACCCTCCTAAATTTTCACACACGAACCCCAGACCCAATCTGAAAAGAATATAGAAAGGAAGAAAAGGAAAGAAAGGCAAAAAGGAAGTCACGATTTCTGGTTCAAGATAAACCGCCCGCCCCCCCCCCCCTTCGTCAGTACCAGAAAGGGGACGAGGCACGGAATAATTACGGTATAACCATTTATCTGCCAAGAGGACGCTTTGGGACGAGGGAAAAAGAAAGAATGATGCCAATATCCAAGTACCCACGGCTGGCTTGAATGGTTTCAGAGCCTAGATTGATTGGTACACCGCCAGTAGTATCGGCGAGGCGGACGCAGCACGCATGGCCGAGAAGACAAGTCGGATATTGGACTTGCATACTTACTCTACGATACAGAAACATAATCATAAAGAGACAACAAGGAAGATCCTGCGATACAATCATATGTTAAACAAGCCCTGTTCTTTATAATCCACTGTCCGCGCTCGAATATCGTTCCTCGCGCAGTATAACATGGTCAGGTATAGAGAATGAGAGAGAGAGAGACATACACACACACACACACACACACACACACACAACAACAACATGTCATCTTGACCTTTGGTTTTTATTTTCTGTCTATTGTTTTGTCATGACAGCATTTCAGCGGTCTGCACTCGGGCAAACCCTTGAACGGGGGGGGGGGGGGCTTGGGCTTTGCCCCAGTGGCTTGGATGGAGGCGGGGTGGGTGTGGCCATGGCACGGGGACAAGTCACAAGGCTCAGATGACGACGTCCGAGGGTTTTTTTTTTCTTTTCTTTCTTTTCTTTCTTTTTGTACCAAGTGAAGAATTCGGAGCCTTCGCGGTTGTGTGTATGTGTCTGTGCGACTGGAACAGACGAAAGGGGAGGAGGAGGAAAGGTTTGAAATTTCGCACACCCTTTCCCCCCCTCCCCCCCAAAACTTCAACGCCTAGCAAAAAGAAGGAGATAAAATTACCCACTCTTTTTTTGGGGGGGTTTTTTTTCTTCTTTTTTTTTCGTGTACCTTCTAGAACAAAAATGTCTCAAAGGGGAGACGAGGTTCGGGACCGACAGAGATGATGGGCACACAAGAGAGGTTCACAAGGTAACACGGAATCTGGATCAAAGGGCAGCCTTGGGTTCAGTCAGGCTGAGGGGACCCGAGTGGGATCTGCCAGCATGCGTCCAGCCTTTTTTTTTTCATTTCTTTTTTGTTCCCTCCCCTATCGTCGGTTACACACAAAGCAGAGCGTCGTTCATGACGTGGGATCCCTCTTGGCTTTCGCCTCTCCCTCTTTGGTCGGGCCCCGGCGTACAACATAGGGCGGTAGGAGTGGCTGAGAAAGGAAGGGGGAGGGGAACACAGAGCAGTGTCGCAGAGGAATTTAGTGCTGGGCTCTTCTTACCCTACCTCTCAGGGAGGACGAAGGACGAGGGCGAGAACAGAGAGAGGGTGTTCGGACTGAAGAGACAGCCCCGCCCCCAGGCCCCCTCCCCCCCCCCCGGCTGGCCTTGGTTGCGGTCGTACACGATCACGGATCTTGCATAATCCTCGGTGCGATCATCCCGCCGAGAGAGACATGCTGCGGACCCTGTTCGACGCGAGAGAGGCAGCCCAGGCAATCAAGGCTTCGGTGTGGGTTTGAAGAGAGACTGGGGGGAAGGGGGAGGGGCAGTAAGCAGTGTGCGTCTGCATTCCTTCCATTTTTTTCGTAGATGAGAATTCATCCGGGTTTTTTCAGCCTCAGCTGCCAGGGACAGTTACCCCTCTCTCACTCTTTCTTTTCGAGAATGACGTTATCCCGGACAGGAGCAACAAGGCAGGGCAGTCGGGATACGGTTCCAGTCTGGCAACCGTGGAAGATGTCCTTCCTGTACCACACCTGGCTGAACCTGCCCTTGCGCCTCTTCTTTAGTATATCTGCGAATCCCATCAGTCCCCCGCCCACTTGGCACACAGACAGGCTCTGGGAGAGCCGAGACAAAGCTTCGTCACGCCAATATGCAAAGAGGGAGAGGGGCGGAGGGACAGAGAGGGAGGCATGGAGCAGATAGGGGGTTATTTTCTTTTCCTTGTTGGCTCCTCTATCTCTCTTGTGATGACTGGAGGAAGGGCGTGGGACAAGTTGAGTTGATGCTGTGTTCCCATGCCCTGCATACATGATCATAATGATGGTGGTAATGCTGCTGCTGCTGCTGTAGAGTTAAAACCCGGGAGTACACCTCCGACTCACCCTGCATCTGGCCACAAACCTAATCGCCAGTCGGTAATCTGATTCGTCTTTTCTTTTTTCCCCTCGTCGGGAACGCATCTGCGTCTTGTATTACCCATCGTGCGCCCGGGACGAGGCAGAGCCGGTATTCTGCTCCCCCCCCCCTTCCCGCCACCTTTCCCCCTCTGCGGGCCCCTCTGACCCCTCCAGAACCCCATCAGCTGACTACTTATTGTACATGCCTCCGATCTGCGCATTACACAAAAACAGGATGGACGAGCAGGGCAGGGAAGAAAGAAGGGAGAAAAAAAAAAGAATGAAGGGAGGGAAATGGAGGCGAAGCAGGTATGTGGTTCGAACATCAGCCGTCGTAAGCCACCAGGAAGGGGGCACACAGTAGGTGCGCAGAGGCAGACGAGGGTGGTGATACAGAAGATCGAGATCCGTCTCGCGTCAGCCAGCCCACATTCTTCAAGGCGACACCGGTCCGAGAGGGGGAGGACAGCGGTCCTCCCTCGTGACCCCGCCTCATCGACGCCCTCACCATGGCACAGTGGAATCAAAATCTCACCAAGATCGTATTGTCCCCCTCTTCCTCTTCCTCCTCTCACACAAAACGAATGCCGTACTTGAGAGTTAAGAGAAAAAAAAGGACACGCGGCCTCTTCTCTCCTCCACCGTCACAAGGTCTCCTGGGGCGTACCGACAAGGTTTCTGGCCATGTACTGTACCCTCCTGCTGTTGTCTCACCACCACCAGAAATTTCGTTGGGTCCTCTTGGTGAGTTAGTCTGGGGGATCATGTCTACTGTAGCCTGTATACCGTATGGGCGTTTCTTGTGATAAGCCCTCTCGATCCCGAGGCCATTCCTTTTTCTTTCGCTGTTGGTCTGAAAACCCAATCTCCCATGGCATGTCGAACCGGGAGCGTGCAACAGAGGCGGTGCGCCACAATCGCACCGCAGTAGTGTGTGATGGGACTTTTGAGAGCCGGCCCTTGGGAAAGATTTGGGCTGTCCAAACTGTGCCTAGGGACACAGGTGGTCTCTCTGGCTGGCCATCATTTCTTCTGTATAGCGACACATGTGTGTGTGTGTGAGAGAGAGAGAGAGAGAGAGATTGGGCTGGCCTGGTCAAAGAGATGTATGTGAAAAACATGACCAACAACCACACCCCATCATCTTGTCCTGCAGCCATCGTTAATCAAACCGACTTGACGTGAAAAAAGTGTCATATGGGAGAGAAGACGTAGAGGGAACTCAGGTAAAAAAAAAAAAAAAAAAAAAAAAAAAAAGCCCCAGCACATTGAGTGAAGACAAGGGCGTGTGGTGTGTTTGATGGCCGGGAGCTCTTCGTTCGCAGGGACAAGTCGAGAAGCGAGCGTCCTCTTGGAGCAGAGACAGAAAAAGCTGACTCTGTAACCGGCCAAGCAGAAAACCGTCTTTCTCTCTCTCAAGATCATCATGATGCCCTTCTTCTTCTTCTTCTTCTTCTTCTTCTTCCTTCTTGTTCTTTCTCACGTGACCGTCCATCCCAATCACCAGTCACACCCCTTCCCCAGCAAATCCGCCAACCTCTCCAGCCAGACCCGATCCACCTCATCAAACCCCTCCTTCACAGCACAGTCCAGGTCGATGATCCCCACAACCTTCTTCTCCACATGCGGCAGACCCCCGCCGCCCTCGGGGCTCACCACCTCTGCCGTGACGGGCACCACGATCTCGCTCCTGCTGGCGCCGTCGCAGGCGATGTGGCCCGGGAACAGGTCCACGTCCGGCACGAGCTGGGTCTGCTGGGTGGCGGCAGCGGCTCCGCAGACGCCGCGGCCAAAGGCGATGGTCTGGCAGGCTACTTTTCCCTGGAAGGGGCCCAGGATGAGGGACGGGTGGGAGGGGGGCGAGGATGGGTCAAGGACGTAGAAACCTGTTTGTGTGTGTGTGTGTGTGTGTGTGTGTGAATAAAGGGTATATACACGTAAATGATGATAGGGGGTTTTTTTTTGGGGGGGGGGGGAGAGTAGAAGAAATTGGACATACCAGCCCAGTTCACATCCTTACTTGGCGACGGCAGGCTCTTGTAGGCGTGCCATAGCAAGGACGCAGCGTTGGCTAGGTTGCTGTGTGCGAGGGGGGGAGAAAATCCAATGTCAATCATCTCTTCTGCTCAATATTGGGGAGGGGTCTTCTCGAGGAAAGACAGGCAAGGAAGAAAGGGAACGAGTGGACTGGAGATATGTGGTGAGATGGTGACCATCTATCTCCCTGATCATCAACAAGCTCTTTCATGTCCACTTACGCAACCTGTCATGCACTCATCAGCATCTCATCACTATCGTCACCATCTTCATTCATCTCCTCTCATCCTCATCTCACCCTCATCTCGCCGCGTCCCGGCTCCCTCTAGCTCAAGATGAGAGAAGAAGAGAGAAACAGGAGAGGAGGAGGCCAAGGGGGGGGGGGGGAGGAAGGGAATCAATAACATACCCAGTTTCTCTGCCCTTCCATCAAACCCTCCGCCTGCTCAACAACCTGCCGCAGCGCCTCCTCCTTGCTCACGCCCTCGGCGAACGTGGACGCATCGGCGTGGACCTGAAAGAAAAAAAAAGGATTGGGGGGCAAGGTCAGCCAACCCCCCTCCACAGCATAAAGGTTTTTTTTTTCCTTTCCTTTCCTTTTCTTTTTTCAACCTCTCTCCTTTTCCCCCCATCTATCTCCTCTCTCATTGTTCTTTCTTCTTTTGAAGGGAGGGGGGGGGGGTTCGTTTAGCACCATGTCCGGTCCCCCTGAGACCCAAACCCTCTCAGATGCGCTGCCGGAGGGAGGGAACGGAAGAAGGGGGGGGGGGGGGGAGGTGACCATCATGCAGACCTTCGGGGCACCGGTGAGACCCCTTTTCTCTCCTCTCTCTCTCTCTCTCTCCCCCTCTCCTCTCTTTTCTCTTTCCCTTTGACCACCCTGCCTGCATTCGGCGCCAGCTGAACCCCCTCCTCCAGGGGCTGAAGTCTAAGGGCGAACCAAAGAAAAAAATAAAAAATTTGGCATGGCTACATATGTTAAAGCAATGTACGTACCATTTTCTTTTTTTTCTTCTTTTCTTTCTTTCCCTTTTTGGGGTCTATCTTGCGAAGTGTCGGTCTGCGAACCAAAGACAGAATTTTGGGCGGGTGGTGGGCAAACGGTGAGGGAGGGATGGATAGGTCGGGAGGGGGAAAAACGAAAGAAGAAGAAAAAAAAACAAGCTCCCTCAAGTGCAAAGCCGGGGCGCCGCTGGTCGATCGATAGCTTATGGCGGCTGGTATGCGGTTGGAGGAGGGGGTGAGTGAGTATTTGTTCTTGGTGTTGATTGGGATGGATGGGATGGTCCGTCCCCCCGTTCTTCTCTTTCTTGAAGCTGCTTACGTAGCAGAAGTTAAGGTGCAGTGGCAGTGCATGTGCGCTGTACTATGTGGTCGGTCAGTGTGAGCTCCAGTGGGATTGGATGGCGAGAATTGTGGGGTTGCCGCGGGAGGAAAGAAAAAAAAAATTACCGTTCAGTACAATCATCTTCTGTGGTTCTGTAGACCGCTTTTTTCACTCGGCAGTCCTAGGCGAGTCTGTCTGTCCTGCTGGCTGGCTGGCTGGCTGACTGCTTGTTGTGACATTTCTCGTAGAAAGAAGTGAAAACTTGAAATACAGACACATACACAGTCAATAAATAAATACAGTCTTGTCTTCCACTTGTCTGTCAAAGGTCAACCAACCTTCATGGCCGGGGGCAACGGGGAGAAGGGCTGTCAGCACACACAAGTCGAACAACACAAGTGCAGGGGATGATGGGACCATATATCATCCATAAGAGTGATTCCTATTCCGTACAGCAACTATCAACAAGTAAAGTTGTCCCCAAGCCTATCAAGCTTCAAATCCTGTTGTGAGCATGCCCGAGTACGCAAGGGTGCATGGGGCCAGATCCCCCTTCTTCTTCCAGTCCTATCCCTTGATTTTGCAATTTGCTACTGTAGATGGATCCAACACCTTTCTCTGCCTTCCTGCTTCCAGCTTCCATCTATCCATCCCCCATGCAAGATCACTGGCGCCCAATGTAGATCCATTCACTTCCCTCCCTCCCCCACCCCCCCAACCACCTCCCCCCAAAAAGACAGCGCCATATCATCTCTGGGCCAGGCTGAAAAGTGAAAACAAAACAACATTCCTATCCCTTAAAAAATCTATTGAACAGACTTCCACGAGGCACGAGGGAATCATCTTCTTCTTCGCCCAGCCTCTCAGGATAAAGGAAAAGAAGGAAAAAAGATAAAATCTCCCCAAGGGGGAAATAGAAACAAGCCCTCCTTGTGCGCAATTGGTATCAAAGGTGTTTTTTAAAAAAATAAAAATAAAAAAAACAATCCATCTGTGAGAAACCCAAGCCAGGCCCACCCCCCGACAATGAACGAGGTAGACGGGACAAGATAGTGTTGAGGAGAAAGAAGGAAGAAGAAGAAAAAAAAACACTCATGTCTTGCTGCCTCAGAATGGAATATGTACAGGCCCATCATATTGCTCTTTTGTAGATATTTGCTGGTATGAGCATCGGGTTCATGTTGTGGATTGGTCGCGGCTGTGTCATATGGTTTGGCACACATATCTTGGTGAGGAATTGATTGAAGAGGGGGGGAAAAAAAAAAGAACATGAACACATGGTGCTGTGGCTGACATGGTCTTTTCCATCTTCTAGACTGCCACTGGTCTGATGTGTTGTAGACAGAAAGGCAGTTCTCTCCAGGACTGGACCAGGTCCACTCGTGCATTCGGGGGTTGGCCAGTTGTGGTGAATGGCTCCAGAGAGGAGCTTCCAGGCCCCTAAGCGAGGCCGGTTGACTTCTTCCGTCGTCCAAAGAGCCTATTGGACGGGCCGCTATCCTCTTGGGCCATGTTCCAGGGTGTGGGCCCTGACATAGGTGGTGGCTCGGAGCGGAGGAAATCAGCCAGGTCGGACGTCCCTCGAGATGGCACCGAGACAGCGTCGCGGGGCTCAAACTTCTTCATGGGCACCCGACCGCTGGGGCGCTGCTGCGCGTACTGCGCCGGGATGTTGGGCACAGCCGGTGCCGTGTTCGGGACATATGCGGAGGGGAACAAATCACCTCCGGTCGGGATGTTGACCTGGATCGGGATGTACCCCTTGTTCGCAGGAGGCGTCGGGGGAGGACGACCTGCGCGGCTGCTCAAGGAACGAGAGCTCGTCGGGCTCCTGGACCCACGTGAGGTAACAGCGGCGCTGTTCTGGCGGAATCGTGCCATGAGGCTCGGAGCGCTCGCCTTCTTCTTGGGCGCCGGTGCTGCTTGGGGGGGCATGGACTGTGTACGCGGCAGATTGAACGGGACCGGCTCGGATGGAGGCGGAGGCGGCGCACTGTTCAGGAAATCGATCAGGCTCTCCTCCTTGGGCGGCGGCCTTCGCTTTGGCTGTGGGTCATAGTCGAAGTCGTCCTCGTCTTCCTCCTCCTCCTCGTCCTCCTCCTCCTCATCGCTCAGGTCGATTGCGTACGGGTCCCTCACACGGCGCTGCTTGCGGACGGGCATCATCTCTGGCTCGTCAAACGAGCTGCCCACCTGTGCAGGCAGCGGCTTCCGTCCCAGGAGCGCGCTCTGCGAGTTGACAGACGACTGGACCGAAGGCGCCGACATCTCGGTCAGGTTGGTGGAAGCCTGACTGCCACGCATCTCATGGGCGTCGGGCAGAGATGTATCCACGGCACGGCCGCCGATGGCCGTCACCATCTGGTCAGAATCCATCGTGGTCCGGAAAGGCGCGACGGTTCTCGGGATGCGGTGGTTCCCAGCGCTCGGCGGGCCGCGGCGGATGAAATCAATCAGGTCAGAGTTGTCGTTGCTGCTGTCGACCGTGGCATCCCTGGCCTGCAGGCGCGCCCTGCCGATGCTGCTCGTCATGGAGGGGCGAGGCTGGTCGTTGTGGCTGGCCGGGAAAGCCCCGTCGCGCTTCAGGCTCAGGTTCCTCCTGAGGCCCATGTTGGGCTGCACAGGGGTGGTGGTGGTGATGGTGGTGGTGACCTCTGCTCCGGGAGAAGGCCCGGTGGCACGGATGAACTCGGCAAACTCGAGGACCGATTCGCGGCCAAGCCTTGCGTCTCGTGCCTGAGGTCCTGGCCCACGAGCCTTGTTGGCCATCGAGACGGGCGGGCGGGCCTTCTCAGCTGCCTCCGCCGCAGGCATGTCGACAGGATGTGAGCGCAGCCCTGTCGCGCGGGTTACCGAGGTCGACCTCCTGAGCTCGATCGGTTTTACCGACGAGGAACCAGCGCGGTCCCTGGTGGCCTGACGAGCGTCCTCGCTCCTCCCGGCCTTGCCCTGCGTGGCGGACTGCAGACTCCTTGGTGAACCCTGGTCCCAAGTTAGCGCTCCGTTGTTCTTTCAAGATTGATAGAAGAAAATACCTCTAGCTCTCGTACATTCTCTGGTGTAAGGGTATACTGAATGGTCTCGTTGCCTCGGATAAGCTCCTCGAAGTTTCGGGCGACGGCCTCGGGCTGGGTAGCTGTACTATCCTGGGAGGCCCGTGCCATGCGCATCTTGTGCGAGGATGTGGACGATGCTGGGGTGTGACTTGTGCGTACTTGAACCTGTTCTGGGGAGGAGCGGACGACCTCGCCGTTCTCCTTGTTCGCTGCCGGGCGATCCACCGACAGGATGCCGATCGTGCCTGCTTGGGCCCCGGTGCTGTGTGAGGGGGCGTGCTGGTACCTGCTGGCGCTCTTCTCCGGCACAGCCGGACCAACGGGGCTGACACCTGCACTGTATTGTCGGGGTCTTGTGTATCTCGGTGGGAGCGGGCCGACCGCGTCTTCCATGAACGTGGCGGAGTCAGGCGGGGTGTTGAGGGTCGTGACGTTCGCCTGGGCCGACCGCGGCGGCGGCGGCGGCTGACGCTGGTCGTATTCACCAGTCGGAGAGCTTTGTGGCGAGGCTGGGCTCGGTCGCTTGATAGTGGCAATAATAGCCTGATTCTGCTGTCGATATGGTGGCGGCTGCTGTTGCTGCTGTTGTTGTTGCTGCTGCTGCAGCTCAGCAGACTTGTCGTCTTCACTCACTGTCCGGATCGGTCCCAGCTCCCTGCGCGGGAAGATGGTGGCGGACAGGGGGCTTGGTTCCCCAATCTCCTCTGCCTCGGAGATGGATGGCGCGACGCTGTTTCGCGCCTTGCTCACCGAGCTGACGCCAGAGGCGACCCTGGGGCCGCCTCGGGTGTCTTCGGCCTCGCGTGGCTCTTCCGCGTGGACGCTGCTGGTTCTCGATACAGACCGCGAGTACGAGGAAGGGTTGTTGGGCTCCTGGAGGAGAGAGCTCCTCTGGGACCTAGACGACGGCGTGCGGGGGCTGGCGACGTCGACCACCCTCAGGGATCCTGATCGGACGGGGAGGTGGATGGACAGGGGCGGACGGCTGCCCCTGTCAGAGCTCGCTGGGGAGTCGCTCCTGCCAGAGACGCTCCCGCCGATGGAGATCCTGGACGAGGTCATAATCTGGGCCTCTTCGATCTCCTCAAGGTCTGTGTCGACCTCGTCTTCCTCGCGGCCGTGGCCCTCGCCGAGCTTCTTCTTGGACGCAGCAAGCACGGGCGCGGCCACAGCACTGGAGACAGCGGCCGCCGCAGCCGCAGCCGCAGCCGCCGCCGCGATCACACCGGTCGCCTGGGCGAGCCCGTTGGGCTGACCTTGAGATTGTGTTCCGTCGGCCTCGCCCCTGTCTCCCTCGTCCACGCTGTGACCCGAGACTGCCTCGCCCGTGGTCAGTCCTGCAGCTGCTGCCTTCTGGTTCGCGTCTTGGGGGGCGCCGTCCTCTGCCACCGCTGCTCCGCCGGTGGCCTGCTCAGTCTCGACGGCCTCAGAAGCGTCGTTCTGGGCCGTGCTCTTCTTCCGCTTCTCTCGTAGGGATGCTGGAGGCGGCGGGAGCGAGCTGGCCCGTCTCCTCGGCGCCGCAGGAGGAGCCGACGCGGCGGCGGCGGCGGCGGCAGGAGGGCGGGTGCTCTTCTTGGAGAAGGCAAAGTCCATCATGCTCTTGGGCCGCGCTGAAGTATCCACCTCGTCGGGCTCGTATTCCGATTCATTGTCGTCGTCACTGTAGTGGACCATGCCGGGGACCTCGATCTCGTCGACATCCCTCTCCGCCAACGGGAGAGGGATGGCGGCAGCGACCTCGTCCTCGTTTAGGTCTGCAGGAGGAGGAGAAGGAGCAGCAGCGTCTTTCTGTTTGGCATCCTCACCTTCCTCGGCCTCGTTTGTGGACTCGTGGAGTGCGGGAGGTACGGCCCCGTCTGCAGAAGCCAAGCTCCCCAGGCGCTGGCGGTACATCTTCTCCCGTGAGGCGGGCTGCTGCGAGAGGTCGACGCTGCCGTTCCCAGACCGGACGCGCTTCTTCCAGGCCCTCCACAGCCTGCCCAAGGTCCTGTCCAGGGCAACCCGTTCCATGTCGAAGTCCTCGACGACGATCCTGTCGATGATATCCGAGCGGCTCTTGGGGTTCAGCCTGGCCTCCTTTTCATACCTGATGCGCATTCGGTTCCAGGCGGCCTGGCCGGCAGACACCAGAGCTTGTTCGCCGAGGTATTCGAGGATCGAGGTGAGAAAGATGGCCACGGCTGGGGAGACGTTGCTGCCGGCGGCATCGTCGTCCTGTCCCAGAAGGCCCTCCTCCATGTGGTGGTCCTCGTCCTCCTCCTCCATGTCCCCCAGCGAGGAGTAGACCATGCACCGGAGGCGCGTCCGCTTCCAGACAAGCTCGAGGTCCCAGTCCCTCGGTGACGAGGCGGCGGCGGCGGCGGAGGCGGTGGGGCTCTCGAGAAACTCGTCATCGTCGCCGCCGCCCAGATATTCGCGCAGCTCCTCGTCGGCATTGTTGATGGCATCCTTGGCCAGCTTCGGCTTGAGGACCTCGGAGACGGCGGGGCGCAGGTTCGAGAGGGACGTCGAGCCGGAGCGGGCGAGGAAGTTGAAGAGGAGGTGGTCGAGGAAGTTGTTCAGGAGGTGCAGGGCCGCATTGGACACCACCACGCTCTCGCCAGAGGGCTGGAAGCCGTGCTGGTCGTACCAGGTGTCGGCGTGGTTATCATGATCGTTGGTCACGATCTGGGACGCGGAGGGCGAGGCGATGAAGGCAGCTTCTGGCGAGACGGAGAGTGGTGGCGACATGACACTCTGGGCCACGGTGGAAGGCCTGTCGCTCGATATGCTCTGTGTCCTCGACCTGGTACCGCCAATCCTTGGGGGGAAGGCAGACATATCCGGAGAGAATTGAGACACGCTGGTCTCGGAGGCGGATGTCATGTTGGGCTTTTATTGCGCTCGAGGCCGCAGGAAAAGCATATTAGGGGGGGGAGAAGAAGAATGTCGACAACCATTCACCATCCGATCTGGGCTGCCTGCCACAAGGGTTAAGCAACGACCCGGCCGGCTACGGGCCGTATCGTCAGAAGAAAAGTAAAAAAGTAAAAGTGGATCTATCAAGTTGTCGACCACTAAAGCGGGATAGACATAATCGGGCGGCGTGTGGCGGCGGTCTAGAGGGTCGAGGGCGTCGAACGGGCAGCAGCAGACCGAAGTATGCGGCAGAGGACGGGAATTAAATGGGAGATGGGGATAGGTTGCGCAGATGCGAGGACCCGTCGGGCTACCAAGAGTAACGGCAAGCTGCTTCGAATTAGTGCGAAGAACCGAGGAACTGTTGAGCGCGGGATAAAGAGGCGGCGGCGCACTGAGACAGAGGGAGCAGCAGTGAGGAGGAGGAGGAGGAGTAGTGGGCTTTGGATAATGTGAGAATGTTGAGGTTCGACGTATGATCTGCGAGGGCCTGCAGAAGAAAAAGGAATGAAGAATCTGGGAAGGGGGGGGGGGGAGGGTTGGAAAGGAGCACGAGGGCATGAGATGGAGAGCAACTGGCGCTGACACTCGTCTTCCTGCCCAAAGCTGCTTACAGATCGTCGTCACCGCCGCGGGCGCAACAAAGAGGACGGATGGGATGGGATTCCAGTCGAGAGGATGGCGCGCAGCACTGCATATGAAGAAGGTCTGGGATGTTGGACGCACGCACGCACGCACGCACGCACGCACACACACACAGAGTGAGGCAATGCCAAAATTAAACACACAGGGTTGTGTAGGTTGCATATGCTAGCGCCAGGCAAGGCAAAGATGCTGACAGGAAGGGTGGTAGTGTGTACGTGAGGTGGTAGCGGAGGATTGAGCAGGATCCAAGGTTGCCCCAGTGTGGGCTGCTTTCCAAGGACAGAGAGAGCTCTGCAGGGAGGCTTTTCCCACAATAAGCCGCGCCACGAGTGATGACAGAAAGAAAAAAGCAAAAGTCGCACATGGCGAGCTGTGTAAAGTGTAGTAGTGGTGAGGTGGTGTGGGGTGTGAGCCAACCAAGATTCTCGTCAAACCCTCCGTCACATTTCTTGGCAAGAAACAGATGCAGCGCAACAAACCCTACACACATACACACACACACACACAGAGAGAGAGAGAGAGAGAGAGAGCCTTGTCTGGTGCCTGTGGTCTGATGGTGTGTAGTGGTATGGTGGCATGTGGTGTGGTGTGGTGTTCGGTGCCCGGGCGAGCATCAGTCGGCTTGGCTCAACTGCCGGCTCAGGTTGCAGCTCAACTCTTCGAGGCCCATCCGGCGCCGTGAGGAACTCCTCAGCCTGCGCTTACAGGACCACCACTGACTGCATTGGCCTTGCTCGCCTCCTCTCGAGCAACACCGAGAGCAAGAAAGGGGGGTGGAGGGAGGGGGAATTAGGTGACACGACATGGGAGTATCGGAGGTGGGCTGGGACGGGACGGGATTGACACACACACAACTAGGGCTGTTCTTTCTTTCTTTTTCTTTCTTTCTTTCTTTTTTTTGTCGTTCTGCATTGTAACAGTCGCAGCAGCGGTACTGTATACGGTTGGGAAAAAGTCCTTGTACAATCCATACGTACCTAGCCGATCACGGAGGAAAATATGCCAGTCCAATTCGCTAGCCTTGGGGGGGGGGGGGAATCTCCAGGAGGATACTGTGGCCTGGCTGAAGAAGAACAATACCGGTTCGTAGGGTGTAGGTTTGTTTAGTGAGTGGGTGAGTGGGTGAGTGAGTGAGAAGAGGCGACGACGAGACAATGGCGTTTGACGAGAGGGAACGCGACGGATTGGGAAGGTCGGCACTTGGGGTTGAGGGAGGTCGGAGGTTTAGGGATCTCTTGATCGTCGTTATCGCGGCGCGGGTGCTGCAGGAGGGTGATGCAGAAACGGGGTCTCGTGGGCCACTCTGGTGCTCCTCGGGCCTTCTGAGGTAGGAAGGTTGTCTGAGAAGGGGAACACGACGGGTTTCGTGATGTCAGGAGGGCAGGTCAGGTCAGGAAGAGGAAGGTTCGTTCGCTCGCTCGCTCGTTCGTTTTGTTCACCGTTTAGGTTTTGGCACAGAACCAGCTGGTGGTGGGTAAGGAATACAAAGTAAGAATAAAAATAAAATGGAAAAAAGGTATGGGATGGGGCTTGAGGGAGAGGGAGGGAGAGGGAGAGAAAGAGAGAGAGAGAGTATGTTCGCTAACTACTAAGTAGCCTTGAGATGGCAATTGATGGCAGGCCCCAATTACCCGTCACTCGGTATTTCTGCACTAAAAAAGATTGGTGGCCTGGGGTGGGGGGGGGGAGCAACCTGGGAACCAGGACCCTGTAAGCCTGGGCCCTTGAAGCTAAACTAACCACCTTGACCCCATCAAGTAATAATCAGTGACCCCAGTTTACTGCTATACTACAGTAGCAGCAGTAGCAGCAGTAGCAGTACAGTACTACAGCACCAGCCAGAGAGCACACTACCTGTTCCTGCGAGGTCTGCGCGCTCGCCTCGGCGGTGGGCCCCAGGATTCAAGTGGGGTTATATCCTCTCCACAGACCACCACTGCTGAACCGTTTACCAGGAGCACCAGGGTCGAGGCGTTTCAAGGGCGTCCACAAGGTTCTCCTCTCTCTGATCTTATCTCGCCTAGCAACCTCTTCTCTCGGCTGGGCAGATCTAGATTGTCGTGTATCGTCCGTCCATCGCCCTTCCGAGGGGCTGTGGCTTGGAGATTTGATGCTGTTGGGTTTTTGAGACTCGACAATTTCTCATCATGGGCCGTTTTATTGGTGTTCTCTCTCTCTCTTTCTCTTCCCCCCTCCCTTCTGAGTGTCTCTCTGCCCTCTTGTCCCTCTTTCCTTTTCCTTTTCTCTTTTTCTCTTTTTTTATTTTTTTATTTTTTTAATTTATTTTTTACTTTTACTCTATCAGCCCTGGTTCCGCGATGGATCCTTCTGCATCCCCTTTTTTTTTTTTTCCCTCTCTCAATCATAATCCTTCCCGAAGTCTCCGCCCCCAGCCAAGAAAGTTCCCTAGGTCATGTCTGTCCCCATGTGCCCCATGTCTCTCTCTCTCTCTCCCCTCTGCTCGGCCTCTCTTGAAGTTTTTCTCCTGGTTGATCGTGATCGATCCTCTGGGTCCTGTTTCGGGTTCGACACTCCGCACTCCGCCCCCAACCTGACCCGTATGGTATCCACAGCCGATCACTCGCAGCCCTTTTGCCAATTGGTGCCATAGCAAATACTACCACCATACATGGTAGTACTACTACTACTAGTAGTGTACCGTATAGTAGCAGCAGGTAAAGACTGCGTTCAAGACGGACGGACATTGCGGCTGCGTTCTTGTCCCACGAGGGAGCCACGAGGGCGAGGGGGGCCACCACCAGCACTAGGCTTTACCACTACAGTATAGTAGTAGAATGGTACTAAGGTAACAAAGTACTTAACCAAGCTCTCTCTCTCTCTCTGCCTGCGTAACCCCCGCCCATTCGCCCTCCTCATACACTGGTCGGTCTCCTTACTGCTATAGTATGCTGCTGTATATACTACCTACGTACGAATGCACCCAGCAACCGGTATCACCGCCATAGAAGGAGAAGAAAATACCAAAAAAAAAGTAATAATAAAATAGGGGGTCATGAAGCACTACCTTTGAGGTTGACCCGCCGTTCCCCACCTGGTGGGACCACCTACTTGAGACAAAAACTCGACGCTTGCCCACAAGAGGCATGGCAGTCGCTGCAGGTCCCCCCGACCCCCCCAAATCTTTCCTACCCGTATGTACCATGGTAATTTACGACTTTGGAGTGTTTGGTCGCTGTGCAGGGCGGAGAGATGAGGCGTGCTCTCGCTACCGTGGACGCGGGCCTCCACTGAGCCGAACACACGATTCGGGTCCCTCGCGAAGGGGAGGCCACATACCATGTTGGTATTCCTTATAGTTTGTATGTACCATAGTATGTAATAGCTGAGCAGGTTTGGGGCCCGTCCGGGGGGAGTTAGTTACCTTACAGTGCCTTACAGTGCCTTACAGTGCCTTCTTAGTAGTATGTACGATGGATAATCAGTAGTGGCTGCTAGCACAGCAGAGTCACTCACCACCAGAAAAAGCGTGCTCGTCGAGAAGCTACCATCCATGGAGCAACTAACTAGTCAGCAATGGGTCGAGGATCTGCAGCGAGGTACTAACTAGCTCTCTCTACCACTACTCCAGGGCGCCTACCCTCTTTTCAACATCACCAAAACAAGCAGCAAAGCCTCAATCAATCCCCTCTCCTCCCTCTCTCCTCTCTTTCTCTCTCACTCTCTCTCCTTCTCTCTCTCACTCACTCTCACCACGTCCACCGCGCACTACGACTTGAAAAATATTCACACGCCGCACAGACGATGCGCATCAACAAGGGCCCTCTCCTGTCAGAACTCCCAAGGGCAAAACTTTCCCTCTGCTCGGGTTTCTGCGATGCTGTTGACAAGTGACAGGTCCCCCGTCTGCAAAAGGTCTGATCGCAGCGCCTGACCTGATCGAGTCCCACCGCCGCGCCCGCGCACGCCCCCTCCCCCCTCCCCCCCCAAGGCCTTCCTTATCGAGGACGTCTGTCTACTCTTTTCACAATCTACCACCCATGCTTGATCATATGATATGGGCTGACGATCCTCGATGGCGACAAGTGGTGGCCAGAGCTTCCTCGGCACCGCAGGCTGGGCCGCGAGAACAGACATCGAGCACCAGAAACCCTAGATAGTAGTGCACGTCCATTGCGGCGACAAGAAAAATTCCTGGGACACTACCACTGCCCTCATCTGTCATGATGGAGTTGGCATGCGCTACCAGACAATAGCAGACGTTGCTGACTCGTCTTCTTCAGCCCCTTCTCCATCAGTTCCTTTTTTCAAGTTTCTACCAGCACAGCTCAGGTTGTTGTACGCTGCTGTGCCGAGAGAGGGTGGGGGGGAGAGGAGGGGGGCAAGACCTCGTCCACTGTCGACTCGCCGCCGTCCCGTGAGCTGGCCGACATGGCAAGCTTGGCGGAGGACAGGCCGAGATACGACGAGTCCCCCCGCCTACCGTTCTGTTCTTCCTGTACGCATGACGCCCCCAGCCGCCGAGACGGGCAGCTACTGTACTATGGCGGTCTCCAGTGCCCACTCGGAAGGACCAGACCAGATGAGGCTCGTCTTTCGAGACTGGATTACCTTTTTTGCTAGCGGCTACGGTGGCGTTGTTTCCTGCTCTTCCGGAGATATTTTAAAGCATTGACGACATGTCGATGCTGCGAGGGAACCCCTGCCCTGTGTGCGCACCCCATCATAGTAGCAGTGATTACTACACAAAATCACGGGATCAGGGTCTAGCCGTGAGAACTTGGGACAACTACCACGCGAGTCCAGACGGATGAAGTGGACTCAGATGGGGGGAAAGATCGGCAGATACCATTTAACTCTGCCAGGGTGCTATATTACCTCGTTTCTCTTCTTGATACGGACATGTCAAAATGGTGGGTGTGCACCTTCGCAAGGAGGTCTCTTTTTTTTCTCTTTTTTTTCCCCTTCCTCTTCTCCTTCTGCTGTTTTACGGGCCCTGGGAGGATGGAAATAGCCGCAGTCTGAAACCGCATAAGGGCTTTCCAGGGTTCCCTCCTCCCTCTCGGGCGCAGGGCAATGATTCAGACCAAGGAGAGGATTTACAGTTGACATCTGCATGTCTATCGTATGCTAGTGGCATATGCTACCTGATCATTGTCCAGCCACGCAGGGCCTGGAGAGATCACAATACACACACACATACATACAATGTGCAGTACAGTACATCTCTTCGGGGGGCCCAACGTCCGGCCACACTGCTCTGACAGTTGTGCGGCACCAACTAGGATCATCCTGCCAAACGCCACATCTTATGGACTGCAGGGCGGCCAAGGGTCCTTTCTTTGTTGGTCGACGAAGCATCCCGCCCACGTTCGTCCCATCTGAAAAGGAAGAAAGAGAGAGAGAGAGAGCGGAATGGATCGCATGGGGTCCCCCTGCTGCTTAACTTCACTCTCTCTCTCTCTCTCTCTCTCTCATCAGCTCTCGAAATTTCTAGCGCCCTGGCCGCCTGCAGGGCGTAGTCAAAAATAATAAATGAAAAAAAATAAATAAAAAAAGACACCGATGCCCATATATGTATGGATATGGCAACCGAGGGACAACACGAGCTGGTGTTGAGAGGGGACAGACAGCCACAACACCCTACGAGCGAGCGGTCAGGACTGACTTGAGGGATGGTTTCAACAAAAGAACACAACCCCTCTCACACAACCGTAACCGGCTTTGTCTCAGCAGGGACGACGGATTTCATGCGTCTCTCATACTCGCCACCGTCTATGCCGAGAGGTCGGTCGTGGCGATCTCCTCAGCCATATAATAACTGAGTCTAGTATTAATATATACCGGCTCTTGGCAATGCGTAACCTGTCTTGCAGGATCTCAGGAAGCTTTTTTTTTTTTTTAATCTCTTACCACACAAGTAAGGAAGGGTTCGATAACACTGCAGTACTTCTTGGCCGGATCCAGGCGCCCACGTAGGGTGACATCCGGCAGTTCTGGGCCTGGCCGTTTCGGACCTTTTTTTTTTTGTTTTTTTGTTGCTTGCTACGGTACCAGTGATCGGGGGTGGTATTTGGGGGTGTTCTTTTTTGGAATTACTTTTTTACTTTTTTCTTCCTTCGCTCCTAACCCCCCCCCCCTCCATCCAAAAAAAAACCTCCAAAAAAAAACCCACTCCCACTCGCCATTGTCAACCTTTTTCTAATTGACACGATGGCGTCTCTCTGAGAAAGAGAACCCAATCAAGGTTGCACCACGAAACGTTGAGCTCATAGTACAATAACCTTGCCACGATGCAAGCCACGCGTATAAGTAAGCAATGCAACGCCGGAAGACCGGGGGAGTTGGTCAGCGGCGGCAGGAGAGGCCCAGCCGGTCAAGTCAAAAGGTCAGCATCGACCGACCAGCTGCGCTCAAGTGAAGACTCATACCGGCTACTCCCTCAGGCCCCCGCCGCCCTGGCTGGAGTCAGCCCTGCTCATCCGCCGAAGCTGAGAGGAGAGGAGCGGGGGGGGGGGGGGGTGGTTGTTTTTGTTGTTGTGAGTCGCCCGGGGGCGCCCGCCGTGGCAGGGGTGGAAAGGTCAGCGAGGGCAGCGACCCGCCCAGG